>JAUBNY010001045.1:2501634-2517670 GCA_032275445.1 Crypturellus soui
TGTTAACATGAGGACTGGAGTGTCTGATATCAACTGTTTGACTAGATGGCTTTATATTCAATTAAGCATAAAAAATGTTGTTTGGAGCAGCATGAGAAGCATTTTTTTTTCTCCTATTAATGCAAATGTTTACTCTATCTGGAAGAGTAATGCTATAATTCTGCAATAACTGATACACAAATTGATACACAACTGATACACACACATGAATATTGTCAACTTTTACATACCGCTATAATCAGAATTTGAGACAAAATTCAGTTGTAACATGCTCAGGTAAACACAAGTGGAAACATTGTCTTTTTAACATATGGGGGGTTCTATATGCATAACTAAATAAAAGCTTGACACCTGAGTTAACATCAACTGCTTTTCCACATGTGAATTATTTCTTTCCTTATTTCCTTTCCTAGTTGGAGCATATATGCCACAACTTTAATCTCCTAATGACATAAATAGTTCATTTTTACCTCTCCTGAAAATACTTTCAGAATAAAACACTGAAAGTACTTTAAATACTTTAGAAGGACTATATTTTATTTCAACTATCCTTTCCACATATTTATGAGATATATTCGCTGTACTACTACCAAGAATTAGAGTCACTATATGCACATAGATCAGTAGGGTGGACCATGTCACACAAAATTTGCCTTTTAAACTTAAGGCAAGAGACAGTGGGAGGATATGAAATGATAAGAAGGAATACAGAAACAGCAAGGTAATACTGACCTGAAACACAAGATTTGTCCACTTTTACCATGAGTGTAAATCATTTTACAGATTTTTGTAGACCGAGAAAATTTTGAAAAGACTGTGACAGACTGAGAAAGAAGGATGTTTTTAAAAGCAATAACAGGAGGTTTACACTAATATACTAGCTAGCTGAGATCTAATCCTCTTCCATCATCTTGGCAGTTAAATTGAATTCGTTGGCACCTTTACTCTTCGCACACTGAAGCCTTAAGCTTGGGGTAGCAACTGTGGGTTGGCAACTGGGCACATACACGTGCATGAACGCGCTAAGGGAATGTGACTGATACTTGTTTCTCCTCATGAATAATTTAATACTCTTTTTGCTTGCCCCACAGGCACAAGCCTTTCATAACTGACATTTCAGATTGAGAAGTATAAGCATCATAATTCAGCACTTTTAAGGCCCACTGCACTTATGTAGATTACTCCAGGACATAAAGACAGACATTAATTTGGGGAGAGCTACTGATCTTCCTTTATCAAACATGGTTATAGTTTTAGCCTATAGTCATACCTATGCTTAGGTTCTGAATTTTGGCTAGCTAATTTTACATATGCTAGTATAAAGAAACTCATAGGGTGCTTATGTCTTATCAAAGTGTATATTTTTTGCCCCAAAAGATTTTACTACCATAAAAATACAAAGAATAATCTTTATAATTACATCTAATTTGCAGGTGTTTTACAGTTATTCTTTAAATGCAGCTGCTTATTTCATTCAGAATATTTTCTTGATTTTTTTTACTACACACATTATTTGGTATAAAGTTAAATGCACTTCTCTCTATAAAACTATGTTAGCACATAAGTCTTTTATACAAATCGCCGCTTTATTTGATGTTATAACTGGGGGAAAAGGAAGAGTTTTTGAGTTCATTTTTAATTTGCAGTGCTAATCCCAAAAGACTCCAAACTACAAAATAAATTTGTGCTGTAGATTTTGGAGTTATAAGCACAAGGTTCAAAAAGCAATCCATATCTAGACTCGTCAGTAGGGACGTACAGTGCAACCTTTTGCCCAGAAATGCAGTCATCAGAAAAAGAGACAATCTATGCTTCAAAAAATAAAAAGGCTGCCAAAACATCTTATTACAGAATTCAAGAAGAGTTCAGACTGTGAGAAGATCTGCCATGATATTTTCTGAGAAACTGCAGTTTGCCCAGTCAAAAAAAAAAGTCTTGAGTTCATTCCTTTTTTCCTTTAAAGCTCATGGGTTTTGCAGTGATAAAGGAGCAAGTACCAATAGCAGGTACAAGCAATCCTCTTTTTAACAGTTTCTAATTTGCCTTAAAGAAGATAAACCAAGTCCAAAGTAGGAAAGTGAGCCTGAAACAGGAATCCAGCTTTTTGCCCTTTCCCCCATTTAATTCCCTGATCTTTCCTGTCTACCTTTCTTCCTCTAGTACTAGTAGCTGCAGGTTGGGCAAGATTCTCAGAGATGCTAGGTAGGATGCTCACCCTGTTATTCACCTCAGTAAATATACAATGAGGATCACAACATCTCTTATGAGTAGAAAAACATCTTTTACATGGGGAAATTTCTAAAAAAAAAAAAAAAGTATAAATTGAATTTACTGCAGTCGTCTGCATCTTCTGCCTACCACAGCAAAATGGAACCCAGATTTCTCCCCCTCCCTCCCTTTCATTCTGTGCGTTGCAAAACATGTATTTCATCACAGAGCCGAATTATCATATCCACACCACAGAATGGGAAACAGTCAAATCAAAATATACACTGCATCAGCACGCAGTGATCGAGGGTTGTATTTTTGACATTTTATTTGACTGCTGAAAAGAAGTTACAAGCAACATGGTATTTCCTTAACCCTCCAAATATCATTATCGTTATTTCTAGCTCTTCCCATTTTTTATGCTAAGAGTTTTAAATGACATTCTTCTAACACCTTCCCACTTTTTTTCTCTTTTTTTTTTAATTATCTAAAGCTAAAACTGTTTTTGATCATATCCATCTGGCTTATCTTCTTATAACTGTCAAATTGGAATTAACTTCCCAATGGCTTTGCTCAGTCCATATATTACTTTGCCTCTGGGAATCTATAATCTAGTCTCCTCACCTTCTTTCTCCCTCAGTTTTCAAAATTACTTTATGAAATGGATTTAGGAATGATATTCTCTTATCATCTGAGAACTAAAGTTGGCTTTATCATACCTCTCACTGAGTTGGCACACAAATGGCATCTTTAGAGGGAACAATGAATGTAAATACACTTCTTAAGCAGTCAAATATCCTGCATACTAAAGCAAACACAATATTGTGGGTTTGTTTGTTTGTTTTTTAAAAGTGAATGAAATATCTATAAAAATGACAGCAAATATGTAGGCAAGATTTATGTAATTATAGTTTGACTGTCAGGCAATAATGCACACTATAGTGTTTAAGTAAGATTAGCATTTATGCCAATACATTCACCACTCATTTCCTATTTCTCTTATAACTTTGTTCAAAATTCACTGAAATCAAGGGAAAGGAATCCACTGATACCAGAGAACTTTAGATCAGGTTCAAGCTGCTTAATTGTCTGCTCTTCATCTAACTCTAATGTGTATTTCTCTTATTCAATAAAATAAGAACAATGGATCTTTCCTTCATAGGTTCCAGTCCTGGAATTTTCAGCTGAAGGAGAACGTAACAGCATTTCTAAAAGTATGCTACTATACTATTTTCTCATGCACCTGAAAGTAGATGGCATGAAAAGAAGGATTTGTGCTATAGGTCACCTATCTATATGCAAAGATTGAGAAGTTTTTTTTTTTTTTGCTTCTGCCCAAGGCGTTGCATGATGACTTTCCTGCCTAAGCTGTATTTCACGTATAAATGCATCAAATTATCACAAATAACTAGCAAATCTAGGTACAAAAGCTTGTGACACAAGTCAAGGAACTTGTCTTTTAGAAATGCTAAGTATTTACTTCCTGAAAAATCCACATCCACCTCTTGTTTTAAAATGATTTAAAATTTGGTAACCAGAAAAATCAAAACAGCAAAATTTAATAGTTTAGAATTTCAGGTTACTATATATTTCTCCAAGAAACAGAACGTGAATGTACCAAATGTCCCAGACAGCAATTTCAGCTCACCTTTTACCTATTCCCAGAAATTATAAACAAAGATCCACCAGCTGAATATAAAGCAAGCCATGTACATGTACTGCCATTAGAAACAGAAACAACCTGCATAAAGTTTTGGAGGCATAACTCATATTTTATAGAGCGTATCATTGCATTTGGTTGTTTACGAGACACCGAATGACATGACAAACAAAGTGTGACACAGCAAGTCAACTTTAAAATAAAACAAAACTCTTCTATTTCTGGATCTGCTGCTTTGGGTTATGTCTAAACAAAACATATCTATAGGAATGGAACAATAAAATATTCAGCGCATTAGAAATGTCAAGGGTGGTGGCAGTTTAGGCTAGAGTTAAAGTGAGAGTGAAGAAAGCTTGCCCTTCTGGCTTTCCAGATAAAGAGCACATTTTAGTTCCTCATTCCTAGGTACAGTTTAGAATAGCCTTGAAAATGAATACAGTTACAACCGTTTATGAAAACAGATTTAAGGTCACTTGTGTTCACTGATTCTTCAGTATCAAAGGCTTGAACTACAATTCATAACATACTCATTTTGTAGAACCAGTTTGCATATCAATTGGGGGATATTCAGCACGCACTACTGAGGTGGCACATCAAATAAGTAAAAAACATTGTTTTTAAGCAAACAACCAGCTTTGGGTATTTTAAATAACCTGATAAATATTATCTCTGTTATGCTCCTTAAATTCTTACAGAAATTATTACTTAAATGAATATCTAAACATACCACTTTTAAAAAAGTTTCAGTGGGAGTCCCTTTTTGGGATGTAAGTTATCTGACTGAACCACATAATTGTAAAACTGGTTAGGAATCACAATCATGCTTTGAGAGATAAACATACTTGGATATAGTTATAGCTAAACTCTGTTATAGAATCATAGAATCATAATGGTTGGAAAACACCTTCAAGATCATTTAGCCCAACTGTAAACCCATCACCACCCTGTCTGCTAAACCATGTCTCTAAGACCCTCATCTACATGTTTCTTGATATGCTATGCTATGTTATGAAAAGCACTCAAGGTTAAGAGTTTCTTCTCCCTGCTCTTTTTCACTTGTATACATAAAAGCAGATGTAGAATATAACAGAAATGAGTATCAAGCTTTTTTAATATAAAAAAACTTCATTAATGTAAAAAAAGCTTCATTTTCAGATTGTTATTCAATTGTTGCATGTGTTAGAATCTCTTGGATTGCTCTCTTCCAAAGTCTTATGGAAGATGCCTTTGAGTTCCTGTGGTCTGAAATATTTCTCTCCTTCATGAACAATAATAGTACCCTAGAAAGTGCTTAAGGACAAGGATATTCAGTGGGTCAGAGATGTTTTTTGCAAAGTCTGAAATGAAGACTCTGAGCAGATTGAAAAATCTGAAACTAGATTTTGTAGTTTTGCAGGTAAGAGTTCTGACATTTGAGAAAAATAAGGACAGGCACAAATAAATATGTGTCCATGTGCACCCAGCTATTTGTTTTTGGTTTTGGTTCTGATTTTTTTTCTACTTCTTTTTTTTGTGAGGAGAGAAAAGAAAGGGGATGTTTTGTTTTAAGCATAAGCCCAATCTAGAAAGTGATCTCAGAAGGAAAAAAAAGGGGGAGAGAGGCTTATTTGAGAGCCCCACACACTCTAATAACCCCAAAATTTCAAAACTTCAAGGAATCTCTTAAATAGAAATATGGGGGAGAGGAGAGAAGGATCTAATCACTGACTTTGAAATCATAAAAAGCATTTATAGAGAAGATAAAGATTTTATTTTCACAAGAATGAATAGTGACAGAAAAAGAGGCAACAGCACAAATTAATTTATGCGAAATTCTGTTTGGATATAAGAAAAATAAACTTCACTGAGACATAAACTGAACTTTGCAACAGACTGACCAAAGTAAAACAGTGGTGCAAAATCCACTGTTGGATTTATTCAAGACTTGGCTTGACAGCACCCTGAATCTTCTGCTCTGAGCAGAGGACTGGACCACATGATTGCCAGTGAACCTTCCGATTTAGGCATTTTTGCAAGTGTACGACAGGCAGCATCCTCTGTCATCTGGCATAACTAAGCAATTTGTTGGGGTGGGTTTTATTCCAATTCTCCCGTTTTAAGGCACCTTAACATGTATTGCCATTCCAGTAATAAAGAACAGCATAGCTTAGTTTTAAAAACTTTACTGCATCAAATGTCTTACAATAGTTACTGAGGAAGCTGTTATATTTTCTTGTCTAACATAAAGGTCATTTGCTGCTGTTTGAGCCTATTACATATTTTCCTACCTACTACAGGTACAATTCTTTTCTTTTTCTTAATCAGTTTTGAACACATTTTATAATATCCTCCCTCTGTCCCTTTTCCAAGCTAGAACAATTCCTTTCCAAGTAAGAAATCCAGTCTTTCCAGAGAGGTGTGTGGAAATAGTTTTTTAAAATAGAAAAGTTCCTACTTCTCTCTGTGGAGATAACTAGCACAGTAGACAGCGCTAGCCCCTTCTTCCCCATGAGATCATTGGGAATGAGGCACAGAAGTGTTACTGTTGAAGTCTGTCCTAAATTTTAGTAACTGTTCCACATAGTGATTCAGTTTCTTCGTTAACTCACCCATTTGTCTCTGATGCCAGAATCTTGCAGAGATGCTTCCCATCAGTTGAATTTGATTGTTAGTTTTTTTGCATATGACATAGACAGTATTAGATATTTTATGAAAAGCTTAGATTCTCAAATAAATACTTATTTTAATTACAGCAAAGGGAAGATTTACGAAAGATATTTTGAGCTTTGTTTCAAAAATGTGACTCTTTAAATAAAGCATAGACAGATTTTTCTTTTTATCCATCTTTGCTGTTCCTTATGATCACACGCATATGTCAATCCCTATCTAATGCACTATCGGCAGGATCACAACAGAAATATTTCATTAGAGTAGGGTTACAAATAAGGGTTACAAGTGAGTTAACACTCCTTAGCTTTATATCAGAATCCAAATGCAAATCCTTGGAGAATGTTCATAGCTGTAAGCTTAATAACTATTAAGATTATTTCCAGGTAGTTTAGACTATCAATGATTCTAACCTTGTTTAATTCTCACTGAGCCATGCAGAAAGGTACAGAAAATATGACCTAGATTGAAAAGTGCAAAGAGAAAGAACACACAGGGGACACAGATGTTAGCATCCTAATTAGAAAATGAAACAGTTAATATGAGAGGAAACATATTTTCTTTCCATAACAGAGGAATTGCTCTAAGCATGTGTAGTAGCATCATCAATCACTGCCTCTTCCACAGAGCAAAAATTATTAAGACTGATAGTGCCCCAAAACTGTGATTTTTTTCTTTATTTGAGCAATATGGGGCCTTAGCTATTAATTTTGTTACAGTTCAGAAACAGAAGCAACACAAAGGAGGCATTTAAATAAGATTAAAGGTCTGAATTAAACTGACAAAAGAAGCATTTAAAAATGACATTGAAAATTCTTATATGTCAATGTAGAACAGCAACAATAAACCTACACAACAATTTTTCATTTCCTGCTTTTGTCATGTAACAAAGACTATTTGCAGTGTTTAAATGATATTTATGTTTACAGAACATTCAAAAATCCTCTAGAATGTGGGAAAGTTTAAAGCAAGGCTGTTTATTAGAATGTAGATTGCTGCTAGCGACTATTAGTAATGTGTCTGTTAAAGTGTTAGCCCACATATCTTTGGCACCCATTAGGAGAATGTGTACAGCTCATTTCATGTAGATACAATGGGGCATGCTAGCTGAAGGAATGTGTATATTTGCAAATAAAGAACACCAGGTTACATGAGTGCTATTACTTAGAACTTAAAAACTCCTGTTATTTTCCATAATGTTAGCACAATTATTACCATGAAGATTTTACTTATAGTTTATCCTCAAAAAATTAGTCAAATGTATTTATTTTAGCACATAACTTGTCCTATGCTAAGGTAAATATTTTTGGCTCCATTTTTGCAAATCAACAACTACTTGATAGAGTTCAATGCAAATTTCAGGGAAACTTGTCAATGCTTATAGATAACAAAATCTATTTCTCCCAACAATGCATTAATCATAGATGCTAGAAGAATTTCCTATTTCCAGCTTTGACACAGCAGAACATATGAGCACAATATTATTAATACTTAATATTAATTACTAATATTAACATAATATGTGTTAACAATATAATTAATAAAAGCCTATGATCTTATATTACTAATCCTGAAGTCTATGGTGTATACACAATAAAAGATTAAGTCTGAAGCTGATGGTCTGTATGCAACAGAAGCTTGTAGAACAGCAGCTATCCCAGCTTCTGAGACTGTTGCAGTAGGAATGAACCAAAATTGTAACAGTTACAGAAAAATAAGCAAAACCCCCACAGTTCTTCTCAAATAAGAAAGAGTATGAGCAAGAGTATGAGCTTCTTCAGTTCTGAGAAGCTTCTTAAATCTAGATTCAATCTCTGCCCCATCTGTTTATTTTCTTGCCTTGAAAACAACACATGCAGTCAAACAAGGGAGTACAAATGAGCTTAAAAACATACTTGCATATTCTTGCAATGCCCATATTAACCCATTAGGAAACTAAAGCAATTCTTCCAAGTGGAGGTATGAGGAAGTTAACACATACAAGATATTATCATAAAATTATAGGGAGAATGCTTGAAGATGCACTATTTATATTTTCTAGAAAAACTCAAAATTCAAAAGTTTAGGAAAGATTTTAAATGTTAATAAGTGGATAATCTTTTTTTTTTTTTTTTTCCAGACAGATGCCTGCCAAAGGCATCTTCTGAAAGAACATATCCTGTCTAGATTTATTGCTTTTTGTTGAATCTTCTCATTCAAGAATCACCATTTTTATCAATCATTAGTATAATTTATGACCAAGCACTACTGAAATCAAATGACTACTCAGAAGAGCATTAGGTAAAAAATGCTAAAACATTCCAATTTTGACTAGTTTCTATCTAAAATTATTTGAATTTAAACAGTTTGAGGCTTTGATTTAAATTTAGTATTGTGTTTTGAGTTTCATCTCCTAGCCTTGGGTTTGTATCGTCTAAAGGTTGTTAGTGCTGTACATATAGCATTGCTATATTATATATAATATATAAATAAGTCATATATACTAATATTTCATTTATGTATATGTACATTTACATATAAAATACACAATAACACTCTACTTCATTCAGGTCACTATAACTTGTGTTCTCCTACGTCTGTGTTATTTTTAAAAAAGTATAGTAATTAGGGAAATCAGTAGTCCAGGATAACTACTAATTCCAGTTAACTGATCATATAGTAGCTAAATTGTCTACCTAAATTCATTGAAGAAATTAAGCCCTATTCACATATGCAGCTTCCTTTGAGACTGCTGGAAGTTATCTGGAAATAACTGAGGGTATTCTTCAACCCAACTGTCCTTCATCTTCCCTCATCCTAGGTTAGATGTACTTAACACTGTGGAAGTAATTTTATTATTTAACTGGGATTAGGCCTATAAACAGCAGATTGCTTTGTATCATATGATAAATTGTAGCTACATTAATATTCCAACCTGCTTTCTAAAAAGCTTTTGGACCATCATGTGCGAACTGAATTACTTGAGTCATCAATTAAACAGCAGTGCCTGGTGGCACAGTTTTCATTGACTTTTTCCCCATAAAATTCAAAGAAATGTGGTTATCTCTGTAACCAAAAAGCACAGCAAAACGATACATAGTTCCAGACTAGATGTTTCAAAGAAAGAAGGGAAAGAAATCACATCGCAGCTTGAGGATCCATTAGACATCCAGAAAGAAATCACTCCCATGGAAAAAATAAAATAGTCCAATTTTTTCTAAAATTTAGTTAAGAATAATAAATTTCTATTCACTTTTCATCACAGTAGGATTCATTTTATACTACGAAACTCAACTCCTGTTTGTGAAGTTTCTTCTAAAATCTCAAATCAGTCTTACTGCATTTAATAATTTTTCCCTCACTGCCCTGATTGATGTTATCTGTCTTTGTACACCAAACTGACAATAACATCATTACTAATAAACAGAAAGCAATCTGGAACCAAAGAAATCTGCAATGTTCAACACAACAGAAGGATGTGACATACATCATACTGTCAGAATATTCATTAAATCTTGTCGAAAAGGGCTCAATGCAAAGGCAGTAAGAGTCTCTTCATTTCCCTGAAAATCCTAATGTCACCTTGAGAACCTGTGACAGAGCTCATCTTCATCAGACTTGAAGAACTAGTAGGCTGCAAACGTGTAATCCCAAGGGGTCCCACTCAGCAGTATTCCCTGGTCACATCAAGCAGATGGACTTGTGTTTGCCAATTACTTCTGGTGTCAAACATGATGCTGTAGTTTAGATCTCTCAAGAAATTAGGTCCCAAGCTATTTAAAGCTTTTTCTCTTACTTCCATCTATTACCATTAGTTTTATCACTTTTTCATTTCTCTTTGCTAACATGCTAGGAACATATGGATCAGTTAAGAATGCACAAAGTCAAAATAGGTATTTAATTTGTCAACGAATGTTAGAATTAAGTTTTCAATACTTTTAACATCATCCATCATCAACATAACTAATTGATATTTACCCATTTTTGAAGTTTCAATTTTTCTCTCAGAACACAAGTACAGCAACATTTTGACCAATTATTCATTGCATACAAACAGAATTATTGAGTATAAAAAATATATATAATGGCAGGTCTTTCCACATGCGCTTTTGCTCAGCAGAATCAATTATTGATTTATTTCAATCACTGTCTTTATAAATACAAAAAAAAATGCAGCTATTGACCATGGACAGATAAAAATCTGTCTATTCATAATAATCAAAGCAAAATACACCATAATTTAGAAAACTCTAAAAGATCAGAATAAACCACCTTTAATAAGTGAGCTGGTTGAATTACTAGAGGTAATTGAATGGTTCCTAGTCTTCCTTTAACATGGATGAAGCTAGACACAATATTAACGAGAAACGAGATTGTCTTGTGTTATATTCATGTTATTCTGCTAATGAAAAAAATCATACATCAGGTAATGATCTGCAAGACTGGTGATATTCACTCTGATTTTAATATTTTTGAGTAGGTGGCAGATAAAGAAACAACAATTTCATTTCTCCTCTCCCACTGAAACGAGGTATCTTTTTGGCAAACTTCACTTTTCAATATGTTTATGTGCAAATACAGCATATGCTCTAAAGTTCCCAAAGTAAAATTCACATATATAAACTGCATAAAACATAAACAGTGTTTATACTGTTAGAGGAAAAATAAGAGGAAATTTCCGTACATTCTTCTAAAATTTACATACAACATGAGTTTCCACCAAATATCTGATGTTCTAAAGAACATTTAATACTTGATACCATTTTTTTTTTTGGCAAATATAGTTTAAGGAAATTGATTAAAAATTCCTATGTTCTTAAATACTTAAATTCTAAAATTATTACAAATAAAATGAACATAGTATAATTAAAGTGTCGATCTGACTTTATTTCACTCTGAATAAACACCTATGTACTCCATGCAATGGCCTAATGCATCACATTAACAGCAGAGATACAGTACAACTGTTAATAGTTAAAATTATGTCAAATATAAGTTAAATACACCTTCTATAATAAGAAGAAAGAGGTACATCTCCTTTGAAGTAGTTTGCCTTCCTTTCCCAAGCCCATCTCTGTTCTCAGAACTGCACTCATTTAGCATTTGCTGCACTTTAATAAAACTAAATTATAGCTTTGTCAACAAAGCTGCAAAACAATATTTTTTATTTTAAGAAGAAAGCCACACATAAAATTTTCAATAAATATTTTGGTAATGATACTCTTTATTGTCTATACAAAACTAGACCATTTTGCAGATTTATAGTTCTTCTGAAGGACCCGTTGCTCATGAAAATTAAAGACAATTTCCACTAGTAATAAAATTTACTATGAAAGTACATTAGGTGTCGTTCACATTTCAAGGTAAGAGCCAAACTCCGTGTGATGGCATTTTACTTGTGTGTATGTTTTCCATGGCTGTCTTTGCCCTCTGTAGCTTCTGGTGTTGTGCAATTGAGAGACAGGCATGAAAGAAAGAAAATGACTATTAACTTGAACCAGTATGGCAAATTTTATGAAATTGTATTAAAAATAATAATAATCCAAAAGCACTTATTTCACAACTGTCATTTGTAGTTGATTCTTCACCTAGTTCCTCAAAAGAATGACCTCCATTCTTTGCTAGATGTAGAATCTGAGCTATACATGTTTCTGATGTTTGTTTGCTTGTTTAAAGAACACAGAGAATAAATTGGACCTCTGGGGTGTTAAGATAAATAACATTAATGTTATCAATACATTAACATCTAAATAAAAAAGCCCGCACGTGTACCACTCCATAGGAAGTTTGCACATAAATGGACAGTTAAATATTCACCCAGCTATTTAAATGACTCCTATAATGTCTGAAGAAGTCTGTCTTCTGAAGAAGTTGAAGTATTCCTATTCTGAGTTGTACACCAGAAAATATCTTTTAGGATTTAAATGCTTCCTTTTTGCTATCTTTTTTTCCTGCTCATTAACCTAACCAATGTCCCTTACAGCAGCTGTCCACTCCCTTACAGCAGCTGTCCACTTCCTTTACTGATGGTTAACAGTAGATCTTAACACACTCCATTTACCTCAGTCCCCTTATTTCCACCTGGATATTTTTCACATCTTTCCCACTGTTCTCGTTCAAGTAAAAGATCTCCTGGGAGAATCCTGAGAAACAGCTTGAGCTCTGAAGAACCAAGTCCCTGTGGATTTAAGGAAAAACAATGCTCTTTTGTGGTAGGCATTGAATGGGATATAATAAAAGATCACATATAAAACCAAAGTAGAGACTGGAGAAAAGCTGATGACATAGATTTGAAAAATTTGTGGTCAAGATTGACTGTGAATGGAACTTTCTCTTTACTGCCTTTTGATTGACTTCTCTGAAGTTATGTCAGAAACTCAGCTACTCTAGCACAAAGCAGCACATTATTTATTTTTAAATATTTGTTTTTTAAAGACTGTCATTAATTTTTAGCCCACTCTTTGACTGCCGGCACTCAAACATGAATCTTTATGGGAGGCTACTCGGAATGTATCTACACAGCTCTGCTTCAGTATGAATCAGCTTGAAAAGACAGCAGATGATGCATAGTGGCACACGCTCTCTCTAGAATTTGGTAGTTTCTTTTTCACCTTTGCTACTGTGTTCAAGCATTTCTAAATAGTATAGGGAACAAATAGATAAAAGTGTCCTCGCATCATTTTCTGAACAATCATCTTACCTTTTCTGACACCCCACAACTTTTAAAGATAATGAGATGACTGAAAAGCAGTACAACATTCCTGTTACAGCTAAAAATGAGCCACATAAAGGAAGCAAAAGTACAAAATTTTCCATTCTTTATTCTATTTAGGTCACGGATAATATTAGTTTAAGGATAAGGCCACTTGAAAAGAAAAACAGACATACTTGATGATTGTGCAAGAACTAAAACTACCCCCTTGCTTCTTCCCTTATTTCTTTTCCAAGGAATATGTCCTGGTTACACATATACATAATCTTCAAAATACATTATAGTGAGAAAATTTAAGATATACATTCTTCACATATAGCATTTCTAGCATGAACTGTAATTTTCTTTCCTTCCTGTTTGCAGAGAACCTCCAAAAATAAGATGTTTTCACAGAATGAAATTACAAAAGTCTTCAACTCATTTAAATTCAGAACCACGTGCTAACACTTCAATCCTGCAGATGTTTGGTTTTGAATTGAAGCCACTTGCTCATATAGTGTGATCAGTTTACATATGTTGTTATAGGTTAGTCATTGTTTGAGCTGATGACTGACATAAAAAAGCCTTTTATCTCTCCTCCCCACCCCTCTCCACCTATCCCATCATTCAAGAATTCTTTTTTTTTTTAATGTTTGGATGATAATACTACCATGACAAGTTCATTCCTTGGCTATTGCAATCCTTTCCTTTTGCAGTACTTTGAGAAGCAATAACATCAACTGCATTTTTTCCTCCTTTTATGTGAAGATTGAATATCCAGCTGTTGCCTTAATTAAGTCTGCCACAGGCAAGGATCTGGTTTTATGTACCTGCAGAGGGAACTTTCATGGTGTTTTAATGACGAGCTATAGATTGAGCAAAGTGACTCAAGAGCTAATGCAAGCAAAAGCTTAGCTCAAATGAGTGCCAGAGCTGTCAATTTCCAATTAGGAGACTTGTTTGTCTCTCGCAACAGTGAACCGCCACAAATTACATGCTCTAACACTGTTGGTTAATCTTTTGCCACCTGACAGATGGAAGTAAATCAGTTGACTTATGATAATCACTTCCAGGAAGTAGAGAAATATTTAAATCTTGGCATAGTTTTGCATCTGTGAGGATAGCATTAGGAGACATCACAACAGCCAGTCATTATTTTCAGACAAGGTGTCATCTGAAGTGTGTGTGGGGTGGAATGAGTGGCAGGGAATGGGGGAAATATGAAAGGCATTATTCTCAAAAGCTTTCTCACTTGAGAAGAAAGTATTTGATTGTTCATATCTTGCATATTTTATGTTTTCACGAAGTTGAATATAATTTTAACAGAATCAAGTTGTTATCATGTGTATATTTATAAAAGAAATGCATACAAGTTTCTTCAGTGCTTGCTGATATATAACTAGCAACAGTATCAGTAAGGTAAATCTTTCTGTAAATGTACCTAACTATTAAAAAGTAAGAAATAAATGTGGGGCTGTGAAAAACACCAGAAGGAATCTACAAGGAAAAAAAAAAGGATAAGTTTCTTCATGAAAAAATAGACTAAATAGATATGAAAACTTGTGAAACATATGCTAAGGTTAACATATGTTAACATATATTATGGGTTTTGAGATGAAGCTAAGAGAAGCCAAGTTGTCTGCATAAACCTGTGATTATTCCCTGGTAGCACATTCCCACATAAGAGGAAAATTTCAAAGCATGAGAAGGTCAACTCCCAGTTTGCTTTTCCCCTCCTAACACAAGCATATAGTAATTTGGAGGACAGCACTTCCATTGATCACCCCATCCACCTGATTAATATTGACCTAAGTGCAGCACAGCCTTTGCTGGATTAGGACTGTAACACATAACTTCCTTGCATCAAACACTTCTCATTCAAAATGATCTCACTTATGTAGTAAGCAAACTATAATTAAATGAATGTTATAGTATATAAATATAATTTAGAAGTCATGGTAATAAGTTAAATTTTTAAATTCCTTTTTGCTTCCTAGTAGAAGACTAAACTCAAACCTTTCCACAGTCAAGGGCAGTTCCAGAAGCATATTGGTACCATAAAACTAACAAGCTGGGTACATAATCATAGGATACAAGGTGCTATTTACATTGCAGGAAAGGAAGCAAGTGGTACTGCTTTACCATTAACTCGTTTCCTTGTGCGCACAAAGGATCAAAATGCACAGCCCCATCCTATCGTTGTCACCTTCTCACTTGCAGGTACATTCACTCCATTTCCCCTGTGCTCCTACAGACAGAGCTCCTGTTTTGTTCAGATTGCAGGACAGAGACACGAAGGGGCTAGATTAAGATTACCTGGGTATTAACAAACCCAATCCCCCCCGCAAAAAAAACCCTTTTCTAATTTAAATACATTTATCTTTCCGATTTAGCTCGCATTGGAAAAGGCTTATTTCTTCGCTGTTGCTCTCAATGCTCTTCCATATGCTTCAGAAGTCTTTGTGTGTATAGGCAGTATTATCAGGACTGCTAATTAAAAAGATAGCATGGTTGCATTCTCGGATGGATATGAGTTATATTAAAAATTGCTATCCTTTCTCCCTTCATATTTTTTTTTCCTGACAAATTTTAAAATCATGTTCTAGAAGGAGGCTTTTTTACTCTAGTTTACTAGTCTAACTTGTGTGCCTTCCTTTTTATGCATAGTGGTTTTATATCATGTTTTGTCCACTTTAAGAAAGACACATGGTTGATAAAAATGTACACTCACAATGCACCCAGAATGTATTCCACATATCTCCATTGAGTGTATTCTGCAGTGGTATTTAACCAAATGAACCAGCCATACAGTATACTGAATATCTCTTCTAAAGTAACTGAGTGTTTCCTTC
>JAUBNY010001045.1:2525089-2541420 GCA_032275445.1 Crypturellus soui
CCTGTCTTAATAGGGATACCTATCTTAATAGGGATCCGGAACAGGGTCCTGCACCTACAGAGAGAAAAATAACCCACTGCACCAAGACAATCTGACTTCTTGGAAAGCAGCTTTGCAGAAAAGAACCTGGTAGCTCACCAAGTTGACCAGGAGTCATCAATGTGTCCTTGTAGCCACAAAGGCTACAGTCCCCTAGGATGCATTACCAGTAGGTTGGGGGCGGTGATTCTTCCTCTCTGCTCAGCCCTGGTGAAGCCCTACATGGGATACGTAGTCCAGTTCTGGGCTATCCAATACAAGAGACATGGAGCAACTCCAGCGAAGGGCTTCTAAGGGCTCCTTTTTCATTACGTAAGTATAAGGTAAATCTAACTGAAAACCACCATTGATTACAGCAAGAAAGATTCCTTTTAACAATCAAAGAAAGATTGCATTTTAACAACCCAAAGCAAAGATCTCATTTCTAAGCGTTCCTGAAAATAAAAGGCACTGAAACAAGCCTATCATTCATGAAGTTCCGAAGGACTCACTAAAGATGTGCCCAGAAAACCATTTGGCCCCATGTTTATAGTTGATTTTTCACAAAGATGACTTGGGTTTTTCTCAAAAGCAAAGTGTTTACAAATACTTGTGCTACTCCATGGGGAAAAGCTGTATAGATTTTTCACTGTTTTGACATTAAACAGTTTTGAAAGATGAACATTTTTGTATCTTTTAAAGCATTCAGTTGTAAACTGCAGTAGATTAATCTCACGTACTTACGTAATTTGTTAGAAGCTGTGTAAATTACAGGCTTGAAGAAATTCATACTTCATATTCCCTCACCAGGTTTTGTCAGATGTTATTGGAGATCTTCTTTTTCCTTATGTAAGCTTCTCTTGGGTATATAGCGTAATGCTCAAGTGCCTCCCTAGAGCTATCTTCCAAAGCAAATAACGTATTTACATTTTCATTCCAGTAAATATCATTGTGGATTTGTGTCAGAAGAACACATTCTCTTATCTCTAAAAAAGGTATAACAACACACCACATACATACTTTACATTTTCTCAGTTTTCATTCTGTTTTTAACCCTTTCACTATTTCACATGTATCAAAGAAAGAGCTTCGTTCTACTCGCAAAAAATAGGGAAGAACTGGGTGCACAGAATTAATATTCTTATTTCATATGCGTTGTGTAGACCAAGATACTAGTTACAGTTTTTGAGTATAGGCATACAGATTATATTTATCACATAGGATTATTTTATATTAAAATATAGGTATATTGTTTTTGTTAAGTGTAAGTCCCAGTGAACTGCATAATCCTTAATCTTGTGCTTCACTATGATTGCCAAAGCTCTAAGCTAAAGTCCTGCCCAACCAAGAGAAAAGAGAGATAAGGAGAGGAAGATAAACCTATAATGGATTAATAAACCAGTCATGTTGATATACATTCCCATCTGTCCTGGGCTGGAGGGGGGCATATAGGAACTTCTCTTGAAACTATTACGAATGGCAGGACTGAATCTGGTAAATCTAGCTGCATATGAAAATATATATATATATATATATAAATCATGCAATTTTCTTTAAGATGACTTGTGTGTGTATATATATATAGTGTGTGTATATATATACAAATATATATATACAAGTGAACTAGAATGCAATCTTTTATATATATAAATATATAAATTATATTTATATATATATTTACATATTTATTTATATTGTTTATATATTTATATATAAACATATATATTTTTATAAATATATATTGTTTTATATACATAATTATATAATACATAATATATAGTATATCTGTAATATATAATTATATATAATTTTTATATGTAAAATACATATATATCTATATATATAGATATGTATATATATAAAGGCTGCACTCTAGTTCACAGAAACAAATGTAAAGATGTTCTGATGTCACTTAAAAGTTGCAAGCCATTCCTTGCATGATAATCCGTGAAGAAAGATTGTGAAGAAATGTTCTTTCAATGTAATAGCCAATAACACCTTGCAAAGATGAGAGATGAAAAAGCATTTGCAAGAAAGAGCTGTGAAAGTAATCAAAACAATGTGTGTAGATGCAGACAGTTTGTAATAACTGTTTGGATAAATAGAGCACAAAAACATTAACAACAAAATAAACCAAAAACAAAACCAAAAAAAAATACCCAAAGTACTTTTACAAAACCAAAAAAAAATACCCAAAGTACTTTTAAGTACATCTCCCCCAAATATTTCATCTCTGTCTATGCAACTCTAATCCACTTCTCGCCCTTTCAATCAAATATCCTGTAGTCTTTACAAAATTGTGTCATATGGATTGATAAAGAAGGGATTAAGGGTGGTGTGCGTGGTTATTGCTGCTATTTTAACCGGTGGAATATCTATGTAGAAGAAAGAAGTGAGGGGGTAGAGAGTGGAAGCCTGTCACAAGATGATTTTAATTTTCTCTGGTTATCCAGCTACCACTCAGCATAAGCCAAAAGTTAACTTATTAGAAATAAGTAAAGATGTTGCTCATGTCCTCATTCTGTTATCAGACATTCCCATGATAACTGATGAGCTCTATCCACATACAAAGCAGCAGCATTGGAATCTGTTAATTCCTGAATAAACCTATTATCTGTCATGTACATACTCTGTGATAATAAACTCTCCAGTCCTTCCTTGAGATTAAATCTGTCAATTTTTCTGCTGAATTGTTTTGCTCCAAAATTTTATTACATATGCTAATCTTTCTCATAGTCAACAGATCATTTTTTTATAAAAGCAACAAATATTCAACCCTAAAGATATTTTCTTGCACACCCTCAAAATCAATTGTCCTTCTTGGCAAATAATCTAAACAACCAACTCATATCACTAGGGGGAAAAAAATTCTCCTTTAGTGTCTCTGATAGGTAAAATTTCCAGTTTGAAAGTTTGTTGAGTCTCATGGAAGGTGAAATAGATGATTCTGTATTATATATGTATTGCATCATTGCCTACAGTAGAATCACAGACTTTGAAAATACATGAACTGATTTCATGAACTGATTTCAGTTTGATAAGAATACTATCTAGAAAACCCTCCAGCTGTATTTTAGGAATTTCTATGCTTTCTGCTCACAGGAGCCAAATCTCTATAAAAAGCAAATTGATTGAGGAAATTGAGAAGTAGCTTGGTGGAACAGACTGCTTTTGAGTTGCAGACCTGAAATTTCATGCCCATGTCTTTTTAGGGCCACTAAGCAGTTCTTCCCAGCAACCTAGGGGTACTCAATTTCTGTAAGTTAACTTTCCCAGTAATGCAGCTACTAAAATATATGGTTGCCATATCAGCTCCAGAGTTGAAGGCGGGAAGCAGAGGGTGCAGGCAGTGCACGTGGCGCTTGGGCATGGTGCCCATGGATGTCTTGATGGCTGCCCAAGATGCAAAGGGGATTCAAAATTGGTCTCTAAATGATATAGGTGCACTAAATGGTCTTTCTGTAACAAGAAGTGAAATCTATTTCTGTTATGGTATTTTTCAGAAGAGATACTAACAACCGAATTAAAGCCTTCAAATTATGCTAATGTTCCATTAATCTCTTCAACAGCACTCTCCTGTCTGACAACTATAAGTCAAGTTAGCTTTACTACATACCCTTTGCTTTTTAAGGATGTTGTTTGATGTGAAATGGGACAATAATTCTGCTTTCCTCCATCCTCATTCCAGTATCAAATTGATGTGACCTTTGGAAGCAAGACTCACCTAAAAAGTACTAGCAGGTGCAGTTGTGTTCTCAAAAGGTTAATCAAGACAAGTTGAAGTATTATTGTCTGCTAACATGCTGGCCTCTTTAAGATGAGTTACATTAGGATCATCATAAATATCAATTAAATTTTGCATTTGATGAACAGATATTTAATAACATTGTTCACTTTGTGACAATTTGACTTTTGGAATGAAGAGCATTCTTTTCTTACTAGGCCCAGAAGGAAAAAGAGACAAAAACAAACAATAACAACAAAAAAAAGGCAAAAAAACCCCTTGACTAATTGACATTTCTCTGGCTAAAGATTGTGAGGCTGTAAAATTGTTGCCAGACTTTTCAAAATCAGAAGTTCAATCATCTGCACATTAATTTTAAATTAGAGGACAAGACAAAACAAAGTCGGGAGCAATTTCTCAAATGTCAGATATTAATCCAGTGTCTCAGCAGAAAGAAAATCTTCCCAAAATAAAAAAAAACATACTTTAATAAAATATTTCTACAATTATACATTTTGGTTAATGGTATCCTTAAAGTGGAAGTCATTTTTGGTTTTGCTCTTTTATAAGTATCAAAATAAGTGAACATTGCCTATAGAAAAGGAATAAAATTCTTGTAGAAAGCTGAAGGTTGGGACTAAAGACACTAATACTATTTATGCTCCTGGTCATCATTTTTGAGAGGATTTCCCATTACAAGATCTCTGACTTAGTTCCAAAAGATCCAGGAATGGTCACTGAGCACAAGTTTTCCCACTAATATCACCATAATGTGTTGTTGAGACACACAGTCACTGAATATCTCTTCAGTGCATATGCAGCCAAATTCTCGGTATGAGAAACTTGGGCCGAATGACAGCCCCTACCTTGGAGAGCTGGCCATATGAATAAGTAGGACAGGCAACAAGCACTGTGAGGTATCGAAAGGTAAGGAAATCTGCAGATTCGTAGAGTAGATCGATCTTTGGACCACAGTAAGAATCATAGCTTCCTATTTGTGACGCCAGTGCTCTAACATGCTGTCCTGATCCAGCGTCGAGGAAGGTTTCAATACGATCCCAAGAGCGAGATTAAGACACAAACGGGGTCAAATGCCATACAACCTTGTTAGCTTTATTCTCGTAAGCGCAAATAGGACAGAGAGGGAAAAGAGGAAGAAGAAGAGAAAAGGAGAGAAAGATAAGCAAGCAAGCGAGATGCAACAAGATTATAGTTACCACCACGACCGGTCTGGCTAAGTGCTGCTGGCTGCGCTTCGGTGCAGGTATAGGCGTCTCGGTGCAGACGATGTTCAAGGGCGGCAGGCCGTGCGCACCAGTGCAGGCGATGTTCCGCACGCCGGTGGGGGTGATGTTCAGAAGCAGGAGGCCGTGCCTTCTGGGTGCCGGTGGTCTGCACACCGGTGATGTCCTGCGCCATCCTTTTATCTCCCTTCTCCAAGAGTCCTCCCATTTTCTGGAAGTTTCCTGCTACTGTGTAGTACGTGTATTCCTCTTCACCCCCAGTTCACATGCAAACTGGTTGGGTGGGCACTGCTGAGAATGTCATTGTTCAGGCCTCTTTCATGAGGTGCAAATTGCGAGAGATGTCCCTGCCGGGGTCCTGGGCTGGTCCTCCCAGAGACAAGATGCCAGCGTTATGAGGTGCAAATGGCAACGATGTGGAGACAAACTCAGTCCACCACAATCTCTTACACATGCTACCATATGAAAGATACCCCTCAGCTCTGGTAGGTTTTGCATCAAGCCCTAGGGATTGTAGATGGTGGCTGATGACTGTGATTCGTATTTATTGTTTGTGGTGTACCAATAGCATGCTTGGAGTGGAAAAACAACACAAAGACAACACCTGCTTTAGAGAGAAAGGGGACAGATAAAAAAATGAAAGCAATTACAGATCTCTCATGCTGGCATTGAATCCATGGAGTTACAAAAATAAATAATAAAGTTGCCCACAAGCAATCTAAAAGTGATTTAATTATTTCAAAATTACTCCATGTGGATGAAAAATCGTTTCCAGAGCCAAGATAATCAAGCATTCTTTTGACCTTACTATGAACTATATGGAGAACTATATGAGCTATATTAAGAACTTTTATGGAGTCCACTTGTGTATCCTTGCTTTGTTTCTAAAATGTATGACTTTGCCCCAGCCACAAATTAAATTACATGAAAACACATTTGTAAATACAACATGAAGTTGTGATGTATTTAATACTAAATACAATATACAGTAAGCAATCGTTAATTGTAAGCTGTGGTATATGGTGTTTATAGATTTTACAAAAAGAAACAAATTGTTCCAATGTTTGCTTTGTTAGTGTTATTGTATTTCCCTCAACTTTACTACTGCAACATTTACACTATGTACAAGCTATAAAATGCAGTGTGTATGGGGGGGGTTAGCATAACTAGACAAGGATGTGTAGCAAAAAAGAGGGAGGGGAAAACACCCACTTATAGGTAGGTGCAAGAGTGACATGGGCTAAAGTGTTGTGCAATCATGCAATTTAACCATATTTAACAGCCATGCCCCAGGATTGTTTCTATTTAAAGGGAGTCTGCTACTTATCTTCCTAAGTGCACACCAGGGTAAATATACAAATGCCAACTGGAAGGTCCTGCAGAAACCTGTCCTTGCATCAGTAGTTTCAAGAGGCAGGCTGCATTTTGCATTCCTGTAGCTCCCACTTCCTACCTGAACGTGTAAGTCCTTGTACAATAGAAGAAAAATTTTCTCTCCTTGTCTTGTAGTGCCAGCCAGGAGAGCCTTCTATTCTCTTCCCTGTTTGCATTTGCAGATTTCAGTCAGAATTCTTGATTTTCTTTGCAGACTGGATCAAGAACCAAGGAGGACCATAATGCAGAAGTACAAGGAGCCATTTCAGGAGGGCTATCAAGAATACTTGAAGGAAGTGATTATTTTCTGAAGACTGGAAAGCCTAAATAGTTTCTTGAACAAGTCAGTACGGCCATCCTTATATACGAAGAGCAAAAGAGTAAGAGTTAAAGTTTCATTTTGAAAAAAAAAATAATGCTTAAAAAGGGTCATACAATACAAACAGTAAACACTGAAAATAATAGTTTTGTTTCCTAGGATGTACATCTGTCTAAGTTATCCAATATTCTGAGCATAAACAGCAATTCTTAGAATAAATTACCTAAACTTCTTCTTTGGTTTACTATTAGTAAAGGAATAGTTTAACAGTTTATGTCTAAATATTATTATCAGGGGATATCTTACTGGGGAAAAGAAATCACCACAATTCTCTGGTAGTATTTTATTTCCCTCCAATATAGGATGCCCAGCACTCAAAAATTACAAAAATTGCAAGATAATGTCCCTTCCAAGACATTTAGTTCCCTTGGACTATGTCTCACTTCACACAAAGGAAAATCCAAAAATTGTAAAGACACATATTCTATCTACCTGCAATACATACTGTCCAGCTACATAGTTAAATTGCTAGTCAGACCTTCTCACGAAGCTTTGATGGATACTTCTATTTTACGATATATTTTTTTTTTTACTTGCATTAGCAATAGCTTAGCAGAACATGAAACTATTTTAATGATCTCTGCTTTGTGCTTCAGAAAACAGCTTGGCATTAATATTAAGAGTACAACCTTTGTGAAAGCATTCTGAAAAAGTTTTGTTCCCTTTGGAGGAAAAGATGTATGCGTATAAAATACGCTTTAAAAACATGTATACACACGATTTTGTTTTTTATGTTCATCTGTACATTTATGAACATCCATACCATGCACACATTTGCAGAGTAGCCTTAATAATATCTAAAGGCCTAAAAGGTTAGGCCTTTGGGCCTTTAGGCCTAAAATTACTTTCATTATTTTTGACTGAGAAGGTAGTAATAACAAGAAATACAAAATAGTAACTTGTGCAAAAGTGACAAAGTTCTTAAGGCTGGAAATAGGATTTACCACTCATTTTGTCCAGTGAACAGCAGCACTGTCCTTCAGCCTCATAGAGGTTACAGAAACAGCATCTTCCTCTATAATTTCTCCCCATTTTGACTTCCCAGAGTCAAAGGCTGGAATGCTTAGGGGACAGAGCCCTGGCCCTCTGCCTCCTGTAGTCAGTTGACAGCTGAAGGGGATACAGGAAACACAGCTGATGATACCCTGGGGGACTGTTCAGAGGGACTTAGGCTGGAGAGATGGGTGGAGAGAAACCTCATGACATTCAGCAAAGGCAGATGTAGGATCCTGCACCTGGAGAGGGATAATGTCATAGAACAAGAGGATGAGGGCACTCACTGAAACACAGGAAGCACCATCTAAACAAAAATAAAAAGCTTTTAATTGTGAGGGTGACAGAACATGGGACCAGGTTGCCCAGAGAGGTTGTGGAGTCTGTCCAGGACTGTTTGCACACAGGTTTTGAGTATCTCAAAGGAGGCAATGTGCTATAGGTGACTCTTCTTGAACAGGAGGGTCAGGCTAGATGATCTCCAGTGGCTCCTCCACCTGCAACCATTCTGTGATTTACTCTCCTTGTAAAATAGATGTCTTTCCTAAAATTTACATTTTCAAACCATATGTGTATATAGAGAGAATGTAGCTTTAACTACCTGTAATGTTTAAAGATTTGCATCAGAAAGAGCATAAATAGTTAGGGAAGATGAGTAAAAATCAATACACACTACAAAATATTAAAGTATTATTTTTGTATATTTTAATTCATGATTAGTTATTGTTGAAAAAATCAGTGTAGCTGATGAAGTATTCTTTAATAATGATTGTAATTTCCTAAGGAAAAAATGTACTGTTCATATGTAAATGAGTCTACCACTTATTGAATAAAGCCAGTCAATCACCTTGATGAAAGACAAATAAAATATATGAATAAGAATTTATGCTATTCTACATTCTCTACATTCAGGGGAAAAAAAAGGCCTTTAATGCAATTGCCAAAAGCTTTATATTTTATAAATAATTACTATAAATAAATAAATAAATATATCCAGAGGAACATAAAAGAGAAGTGTTTCAAATAGTCTATATTATATGTTTCAAAATTCTGTGTAGAATGGTATGTCAGCATCATATGTTGACATTGGCACATCAATATGGCACAAAAGGATTGCTACACTGCATACAGCAGCTTCCTTGATCATCTCAAAGCTATAGCAGATAAGGAAAACATCACTCAGGCAAAACAGTGATAGAAGGGAGTAGTTATTTCTTTCTATAGAAAGAAACAGAAAGAGCTAGAGGGCACTTCCAACTGATGTGCAATTATGGTGCCTCCAAAATGATATGTTGAATAACATTTCTCTAAGACTCATATCTTTCAGACAGACTTGCCACCTATGTTACAGAGTTCTGGCACACCTCACTTCAGAGTTTTAGCAAAGTGGGGTTTTTAATAAACGTAGTTGCAGATGTGCAGTGTTGTTTTTCCTCTTTACATTATGACTTTTGTTTGTAAGATCCCCAAGAGGTACAAAAGGCTACTTATCAGACTGCAGTAGAACAAAAACCATCATTATCATCTGCCAGCTACATCCAGTAGTGTACTTTGAAAGTTTTGGTCTACATTTCACCAACACTGAATACAGAATGCTGAATACCAGACTCACATCTGAATGAAGAAAGAGGCCAAGAAGAAACTCAGTAATGAAGGAATGAAATCCAACATTCTTCAAACATACAGGTAATATTATTTAGAAAAAAAGTCTACTGCAGACTATATTGAGGATCATACATACTAAAGGATCTTGGGAAACAAAGAGTGGAATGCTTTGCACTTTGCAAGACAGAACAGTTACAGCCAGCACATTCCTAAAATGAAGCTCTTCATTTTGGGCCCATGATAATGTAATGATCAGAACTTAAAAAAAAAAAGAAAAAAGAAAATGAGGTTAGAAGATTTCTGGTAAACTATGTAGCAAAATATATTGTCTTCTTTAAAGAGAGATGACCTTCGTCTTTGTAAGTCAACTCTTAAATGCCAATTTAAGGAAAAAATATATTAGGGCTTCAGAATCAATGCTGTGTTGTTCATTGAAGTGTTTTTCATTAATCTTCAGCCAATTACCACTGCATATGATCATTTCATAGATATTAGACTTGTTCAGTTCTGAACACAATTATCATATTTCTATTTATCACTGGCCTTGCAGAAATAGTAAGTCTAACACTCTGAAAAGCAATTAGTATCTTGGTTGTAAACATAATCTCTGGGCATGGAGAATAAATCCAGCATATTTGGGACACACCATACGTTCTGTGACAAACGACAAGCTATAACCATAGGTCATATTTTTGGGAGGCTTTATCCTATGCAACACTGCACATGTTATTTTGTGCATGAGTAGTACGTTCAATGCATCCTCAATGAGTCCAGCTTACCATAGACTGTGCCACTATACATTGTGCACACAATTCTCATGCTTTCTTTGCATTCTTCCTAGAAAAGTTTTCAAGCAGAAGAGGACCTTTTGAGGGAAACTGAAAATACATTACTTCACATGTAGAGATACCTATATCAATTTACAGATGATAGTGAGAAGCATAGCAATCACACGTGTCCCCAGTCACACAGGCAGACTGTAGTATAGCCAGGAGTCATCCATACGCAGATTTTCTGATCCTGCTACATTGCAGCCACACTCATGGGACTGTTCCTTAGAGGTGTCAGGGAGCGGTTAATCTTCCCTAAAAGGAATCAAGGTACAAATGCAATACCCTGAAAATTTCAGTGTATGTGTGCTCTGCTATTAGAAATTATTAATGGGAAGTACTTCTTGCTTCACACAGTACTGCTTATGTCCTGTAATCTGCTAGGTTTTATTATTACAGTCATGCATTTTGGAAATTGTCGTGGCATACTGCCCAGTAATACCAGCTACAGTAGCACTTTGTTGCAAAGCGTTCCTGGGCACGGAGGATAAGAAAAAATATGTGACAGTGACAAAACGTTGTTACTACAATTCTGGTTACTTCTTATTCTTTCTGTCTATCTAAATGCTTAACTACTTAATAGTAACTGGTTAAAAGCAAGAAATGAAAAGAGGCTGGCAACATTGTTCAGCCATAATCAGATATTGAGTTGGCTTGATAATTGAGTTGGCATGCTAATTTTCTAGTTTTAAAGTCCAGAAGCAGAGATTATATTTACTTTTATGCCTACAGGAATCATCTTTACTAAACTAACCAGTATCTGGAAAACATCATTTGTGGTCCAGTTTTACCTGGACCTGGATTAAAATAGACTATCACACAAAATCCAGGTCTTTCCCATTTTATAACTTTGAAACTGAAGTAGTAATTACTTTTAGCATAATGAGGGAAAATTAGAAGCTTCTTTCACTGGAACAAGTTTCAGAAAGAGTATCACAAAACTGAAACTTAAATTCACTCTGAACACATAACTTTGTTTCTAGATGATTTGACATTTTGGGCTGTATATCCATCTATCTGTCTGTCTGTCTATCTATCTATCTAATATATATATAAATTGCTACTGTATTATACACACTTTTAAAAAAAGTTCAGGGCATTTTTGAGTCTGCACAGAAAAATAAATTCACAGCAGAATTGCAATGTAGCAAAATGAAGCATCCTGACCCTCACCTGTTTTTATATTAAAAGGTACATTTAGTAAATTTACTTGAATAATCTATCTTGCAAAGAACAGAATAGGATTAAGCAATTCCAAGGCAACGTTTATACAGACATAGTACATTATGGAGGGAAGCAAGATTTTTATTTGCTACAAATACTTTGAAAATACATACACAGTCTTTCTTCAAGTCATAAAGTAATCAACATCAGAAAGACTAGTAAAGATTTTTCCTCCTGTAACAGCCAGCTGCAGAAACTTTTTATTTTTACGTGAAAGAAAAGCAGCAGGGAAGATACTCTTTCTCTTGCATCAGCTTTAAAGCATTGCAAAAGCACAACAATTTTATGTGCCACTAGTGAGATGCAACAGCAAACTGGACAACCTCCAGTCATTTTATCTAATGATTTAGACATGTCTGGATTTAAAACACCACGTTAAATGAATGCAAGATAACCACTCTAGCTAATAAGAAAGTCATTAGACTTCTTCCTTTCCAATATTGACATATACACACAAATTATGTTTTTATTTAATGGCCAGCAAAATGGGAAGTTTATAGATCAAGTTTATTACACACTTCAATAGCCTCAGGCTGATGACTGCAAATTAAATTTTATGTTAACCCGGTTGAGTAGTTAGCAGATCTTGAAGAATTAGTCTGATAGTAATAACAACGTGTGAGAATTTGATCCAAATCTTGGGATTTAGCAGCAGTGTGTTAATCAGTTTGGACACTATCACCATCAGAAACCAAAGTAAATGGCATGTCTTTCTCTTCACAGTAGTCTTAATATGAGTGGAGCTCTGGAAATTTTTTTCCTTCCCACCCTTTCCCCTTTTTCATTTGCTCATGCAAATTCTCATCTACTAACATTTTATTTAGAAACTCATCTATTATCTGCTTTATCTCACACTTACATATAAACACCACAAATTTTAAGAATACCTTAATTGGTCTTGTGGTCTGGGATCAGATCTAGACCTAAAGAGACCAAGTAAACAAGCTTATTACAGCCCTAATGGTATGGTATTATGATCCTATGAAGTCTTTGAAAATGACTGTCTAAAGACAGAAATGCCTAATTTGCCAGAGAAACTGAAGACTACCTTGAATTCAGTTCATTTGTCTTTAAGATTTTTTTTAACTGAAAGCAATGATTTTGCAGATCTTAGAAGTAAAAAGAGTATACTAGAATTATAGATAGTATGTGAATAATTGATAGTATAGGTACAAATTAAAATGTGAAATAATTTTAAAATGTATATATCTTGATCTTCAATATGCTGCCATTATTTCTTGCTCTTAGGTTAACTCAGAAATATAGTAGTTAAAAAAAAAAAAGTTAGCTCTTAAATACAACCTTGCTCTTCAAATTTTACTTTCCAGCTGCAGCACAATGTGGGTTTCTGATTGACACATTGATTTATTCTCAGCAAGGGTCCTGTAATTAACGTGACCTTTTGATAAGGTGGGAGATATGGGGTAAGACAAGTGCTCTCAGGAGAGCTATTAGCAACTTCTGAGCAATTGCTAATGGTAGAGAGTTATCTTTTTTTAATACAGTTTAAAAGATAATTGACAAACCATAATAATGAGTATGTATAGGGAAGGAAAGAGACCATTAAAAATGTGTAAGAACTGTTAATTACTCAAGAAGAGGCAAGGTTTCAACACTGGGTAAACAGTATTTTGGTATATGGCCTCAGGAATACAATTAATAATTCCAATAAAATACAAGAGAATGGGCCAGAAAAAAAAAAATCTGTCTTTAAAAGCTTTAACTCTGCCTATACACTGCATAACAGGTGGTTTTATTTCTTCTTGTCAGATGGATATGCACCAAGGGAGTTTTCTCATCTCCCTTCCCATCTGGTTCCACACACAGTGATATAACATAATACTGAGATGACAAACTTCTGCTAATGTTGCTTGAAGATTAGCTCTAACACAGTAACTTACCTGTTATTTCATAATCAAGAACCAGTCAAGCCATTCACGACAACAAGACATCAAATATATACACTATATGTAAACTATGATCATTTTTGAAAGACTAGGTAAAATTAAGCTGACAAGTAGGAAATGTAAATCAAATTGATATCTTTGTACTCAGAAAAAGTAGGAGTTAAAAATAACTTTGTATGTTTAATGATTACACATATAAACATAGAAATGGAAATTTGTCTATCATGTGTACATACACATACAAACACATTCACACTTTTAGAATAAGATTTAATCATACAGATGGCAGTTAGCACAGAACAGAAAAAAGACAGAAAAACCTGTAAAAATATAAGGTGAGAAGTGCAAAGAAAAATGAGAGGAGACTGCTCTCAGATCAGTAATTTATGAAACAGTACTTTATGAACAAACCTTATAATTACCATTTATATCCTTTTGAACAAAACAAACACACTGCTCTACTTATATATTTCTGAATATGCATAGACACTTCCCCCCTCCCCCCCCCGCATAAGTTACAGTTTAGATGCTGAAACAAATACAGCAAACCTTGTGGTTTTGGAGAAGGAACAACAACTTTTTCAGCATTTTTCCAACACCAACTTTGAGAGCAACAATGGACAGCTATGATGTAAATGGGAGTAGATTCTGACAAAATAACTTATCTGGGGCAAGACTCCTTTAAGCAACGAGTCTTTATAAAAGCTTAGCCAAAGCAGACTTCAGCAAAGAAAATTTAAGGGCAGACAACATTTATTTCAACAGACAAAAGAAAGTATGTAATAATTTCAGTAACTGTGAATAAAAGGTGTTGCTGATGAACAACTTTTTGGAATTCTGATTTTCTCAAACAGTTTATAATAATCTATATCACCTCAGGATCCCTGATTAATACTTTCACTTTTGAAATGATTTGGCAGATAGCAGGGTTTTTTTTTGTCATTTCAGAAAATGAAAATTTAACTCATTCTTATAATTTAAAAGAAGCTGTAGAAAACCTAACAATATTTCATTTTAAGGCATCATTTCAATTCTCCATGCTTTAGCTGGGTGTCTTTGTGTATGTGTGTGTGTATATGCACATGAGTGCATTTACATATACGCACAGAGTAACATTTTACTTTCGGGTAAAAACCTTTTAACATCCCCAGTGTCCTGAGGGAAATAACATGGTCAGAGGTGATGGGAGCAATGGGGAAAGACACTCACTGAACACTGATTTGTTTCCAAGAATCTCAGACTGAGCCATTGACATTTTTCTATCATCAGAAAATATTAATTTGTCTGTTACTACCTCCTTCTTTCAAATTATTCTTTTCTTAGTCTCTTAGTTAAAAAGAAGATGAGCCCTTAGCCATTATTAGTGACAGAAAATGACTGTTAATATTCTAGCCCTCTGGTATTTAAAGATATTTGGCATTTGATTATGGAGGATCTGCACGCAGAATATTGATAAATAAATAAATAAAAGATAATAACATACAATACCTTGAATACCTCCTGAGAAGAGAGACCAAGAAATAAATAAAGGATGTAATCATCTCCTTTTGCAGAAGAACAACTTGAATGCTAGAAGTGACTGATTTTGATGCCGGACAGATACAAGGGCTTAAAACAAGGCTCTAGTTGCCTAAAAGGAGGTAATTAAGGAGGTGATTTCGAGTAACATTTTTCACTCTGACCACAATATGAAACTGGTTGTGTGCTGCTACACATAACTGGCCCTTTTATGCATCCATCAGTATTTTCTCCTGGAGTGAATCATTTTCTCCTGGAGTCTGACTAGAGCACCAAGGATGGCATTAGCACATGCTAAAATGCAAGCATTGGTACAAATGGGGCACGCTACAGTATCCCACACAGGTATGCCCTTTACGTGTATGTTAGTTAAATGTGGTGAACTATGGCATGAACAGAATCTCAAAAATGGAAATGCAATTCCTTACTCTTCCTGTGCCTTACTTTAATTTCAATATTAAAATTGCTCACTTTTTACAAAAATGGGTCCTCCTCATTTTTTTTCCTTGCCTTATCAGTAACTCCACTATGTAAATTTCTATGAAATTCAATTGCAAGGCAATAAAGGTTATCAGTCTCTACTTATCATTACTTGCAGTCCTCAAGATATTATTTGCCTAGCATGCAAGCTTTGCAAGAAAAAGAAATATTCTTGGAAAATTAGTTTTAATTTAAAATGCGCAGAAATAGACATCCATGAATCTGCCTATTTGTTGATGTTTTAGGAGGGATTTTTTACATTCCATTGAAAGCTAGAAGTCTTGTGGTGTTAACCAAAAGCTACCTGACTAAAAAAATCCAATATTTTTAAACATATTCCTTGACTACATAGCCAAATATTGGTATTTTTAGTCAGTTTGATCACTTTTTTTAAGCTTGGATTACTTTACCATTGCACCTACTCTTTTATGGAATATTCTTTGGTTCACATTGCATTAGCATAAACCTTAGATGTTTCTTTTCCTTCGTTTTCCTCTGGGATGAGTGTGAGACAGATACAGATCATTCTTACTGCTCCCACAGGTCCTTAATTTCTCCTTCTACTATGGAAGAGGAATGAGAAACAGAAGATGGGGAACACATGGCTGAATTCACCCAGACAGCAGGCAGATGCACCATGCAACTGGTGTCAGGACAACTGGCGAGCAGTTATCATGAGTGCCAGAGAACTTGATGTATGCGTAGAATAACGCATTGGGAAAGAGGGAAAACTAAAGGAAAGAATTTGCATTAAAAATAGGAAAAAAAGAAACACAAACTTTTTCCTTAACCACTCACCCCCCTCCCCACACACACTATTTAGTTGCAAATCTACATTTTATTATACCAAGGTGATGAGTATACCAATAAAAAAAAAAGGTTATTCCATTGAGTAAATTGGAAAAGTATGTCCAACTAAATGACAGCAAAACAGAAAAAGAAAAAATAAAAGAACAAACTAAAACCAAATCCCTCAGTAACACAATAGGTACTAGCCCTAGCAATGAGATATTCACCTCTTTCAAAAGAAGTAGA
>JAUBNY010001045.1:2547649-2569973 GCA_032275445.1 Crypturellus soui
ACAGATGGTCACCAGAGGGCCTTTCCAAACTCAACCATTCTGTGATTCTGTGATTCTGTGATTCTGTGATTCTGTGACTGGCACATGGCTCCTGCTGCAGCCTGATGTATGCTGGGAGCAGCACTGTTAGCTTGAAAAGTCCCTCAGATACTCAACATAGCAAAGATAACGATAAAGACAAGATATTCCTGCAACTCTCTGTAAGGTCTCTGTATTCTGTATAAGCAACTGCCCATCACCTGATGAGTCTAAAGCTCTTCAGAGTTAAGCAAGTTTTTACCCAGTAAATGAAACAGAAGATATCATGAAATGAAACAGAAGTTTTATTTCACCCCCCCTTCGTCATGACACCTCCCCATAAGAGGGAAGGATGAGCACTCTCACCATCAGCTAGATAACTCTTTTGCTCACAAGTGTGCAAATTAGTGAAATAACTAAGGAATATATAATTTATACTAATCTGTTAAAAAGGGATTGTTTGCTTTCTATCAAATGAGCTGATGAAATAAAGTTTGATTCACACAGTATGTTCTCCTATAAATTTGAGTGATCTGAGCAAACCATGTCAACAGTCTCATTTCTTATGATATGATCTATTTGCTAACATACATCACAATCATTCTTGTTAAGCATCCTGCTTACTTAATACCATACTCTTATGTATCTGTGGTGCAATATAATTTCATGCATCACCAAACTATGTATGACCATTGTTTTTAGTATTTTATTTATTTCATCTATTTTCTTAGTACATTATGTTTTGTATTTTTCTTTTTTATATAACCTACCATCATTTCTTCAGGAATCTTCACTATTTGTTGGGGTAGATTCCACAGATTCATCAACTGTATCTTCATGAAACTACCATAAAGTGAATAAGTTTCCATGCAGGTGTAAATCTCTATTCAGGCAGAGTCTAGTATAGGTTTATTTACACACAATATGTGTCCAACCAGTGCTATATAAATAAACAAGCAAATAGTCAAAAAAAAAAAATAGGACATCACCCTGTATTCCTTTGGTTGTTGGTGTCTGGAAAACTTTTTTTAGTATTCTGTTTTGTTTGTTTGTTTGTTTTTGTCCACCCTTATAGCTTTGTTATCAACTTTTCTATACTGCTTAATCCATCTCTTCCTTTATTTAGAGAGAAAGACTGCTGGAGGAGATGCACATTTTTAATACAAGTGACATAGAAAACATATTAAAATCAGACTCTCTACTATGAATTGTTTTCCATACAGTAGTTCAACAAATATTTGAAGAAATTGCAAAAGCCTAGGTTTGGAAGTACAGTAACAATTCCTTTCCTCTTTTCATAAAATCTAAATTAAAACAAAATATTCTTATCTACAACACTAAAATAACAGGGTTAAGCAGCTAGGCACAATTTATTATTTTCAGAGGAAAGAGGAGTCAGCACAGTGTAGACTACAGTTCCATACGATGATGAATACTTCATCAAAAGAATTACCTTTTAGCAAGACAGTGAGGCCAATATATCAATTATCAAAAATATCTGTATTCTCATCTGCTGCTGCTTTGCATTATTTAACATTTTTTGACACTGAATATATCTTAACTTTTTTTTTTTTTTTAATTCTATGGCCATTAATCCCCTGATGTAGAACACAAGTGCCAATGGCACAGCAGAACACTGCTGAGATTAAGATTTAAATGAAAATCAATGTTTCAGTTGCCTGATAAAATAACATCTCCAGCTTGCCAAAAGACAAGACTGAAAATACAGTCCATAGTCTCATTTCATGTATAATATTGTGATTTTGTTTTGGAGTTTTTCTAATCATTTCAGAAGGAGCTCTGATTAATAAAAATCAAACAGAACAACAAGAACATAAAAGAAGTACATGAAAAATATTCCAGTTTTAGTGCAATAAATTAGAACATCTCTAGGTCAAGCATCACTTGCATTAGCACTACCTGACAAGCTACTGTTGCTGAAGTTAACTCTGCATGCATAATTAACTATTCAGGTCCCTTTTTTCTACTTCTTTTGAATCTTATTTGGATGCTAAATGGAGGAATTTATTCATGTGTCCCAGTTAACATCTAGGGAATTACTATAAAACCACAATTATATTAACTAACTCAAAATCTCATAAATCTCCATGACTGTCACTTACTCTGATTGTGAGATGTCTGATGTGACACTTTTTTCTCATTTTCAAAATGGAAACATTAAGTCTTTTTTAGCTAAGAGCTCTTTGTTCTATGGCTGACAATCCAGCAACAAACCTGAAGTGCCAATAACCCATCTCAGAACTCTGAAGTTTTCATGTAATAACCTTTAATACAGAACCTTTAATCTACATTAGATTCCTGCCTCAGTTTGTGTGTTCAAATGATGCATGGTTTCTTAGACCTAGGCATAATAAGTCTTCCTCCATTTTATCTCCTTAAATTAGGAAGACAGTGAAGCTAATCTAGAGCTGAAATCTTTTGGACAACATCAAATGAGATAGCCCAAGATAACATCCACTGACATGAATCAGAATATATATTTATTTAGGAATATTACTGTCAAATATAAAAAGTCAGTACAAACGGCACCAATTATACTGTTGCTAAAATTACCTCTCTTCTCTGTTATTTTTTTTTAATCACCTTTTGTCCAGGGGAAAAGATTAATATGAAAAATATTCCATGAAGACATACTGCAAGCTGAAAAATTTAGGTTCACTGCAAGCTACACTAGCATTAAGCAGCTTTTTGTGAGAGCATAATGTCAAACTGTACCATGTTATCTCTGCGAATAGCCTGTGGGATAAATCCTGCCTGAGGCATTACTTTGGTGCTACATAAAATACATGGAGTACTATATACATGTACAGGAAATAGTTCTTTTGGATCTCCCAGTACTAGCAAACCCTTATAGGAAATGCTGTCTACATCTCTTCACTACTCTTTTTGCTCCTTTGAGTTATATCGAAACACATGTAGAACTATACTAGTGATGTGTGTTTTCCAAAAGGAAGACAACTGTGTCACCACACTAAAGTTTGCCTTCATACCTGTCTGTCAGAGATCCTGGAGCTTTCATGTTCCCTTTGGCAACCAAACGGTAAGCACCCTCAGTACCAGCATTATTCAGAAGATGCCAAACTTAAGTTTTTATGTCATGTAAGGTCATAAACTACAAGATGATTTTAAATGAAGTACACCACAAGCACCAAAAGCAAAAATCCCACAATGTACCATGAAGAACTAGAATCCTTTTGCACAGACAGTGCATTAAAGTTGCATAATATTTAATAAAGTAACAAAGGCAAATGATATATAAATAGAATATTAATAGCTAGATATGAAGTACAGGTTTATAAATAAATATAAACATATATTTCTTTATAACATGAACATATTTATAGATAAGCATATTTATAGATAATATAAAAGTTGCCTTTGCTGTTGCTAGGGTAAGAAAATTCTCTACTCTTCTGGTATTTAACTTAACACAGAGCAAAAATAGGAAAAATAATACTGCCAGAACCACTCTGTTGTTATTACCACTAGTTGACTTTCTCTTTGTTGCACTGGAGTAAAAAGAACACAGTTCCAACTGAAGCAGAAGCTTTCAGTTTTTACCATTTGTCCACAAAAAAATTATGCTTTCTGTAAACAACTCCTTTTTTATTACTGTTACACTATATGTGAGAGTATGGTGGTCAACACTCTTTCCATCTTATTGTGGCTACTGCAAAGAGTTTACTTAAATTAAACAACTCATCTTATCTATGGTGTACTCCTGGATAGGCAAATTTTAGTAAGTTAAGGTGCCATGTTCCCAAGGCTGTTTCCTGTTCCTGCACTGGAAACTGCATCACACAGTTCTGCCTATGATCTATGAAGATTTTTTGTAAATAAAGTGACCTGAATTCAAGTGTGCACAGCTTAAAAAGAAAATTAATTTGAAATACAACTGACTCTATACTTCATAAGGACTGACAAGATAGACAGTCAAGACAGAGCATAGTTAAGACCATTAAAACTTAAAAGAGGGGCTCAAGAAGGGGCTTCTGACTATAATTCTCCACCTTCATGTTTTATTAATATATATTTGAGGTTGTGTTGTTTCTTCTCTTGGCAAATGTGCATAGTTAAATGTGCAGTAACAAAGCTATTTATTCTTGCGATACAGAAATTATTATTCTACAGTGGACATTGATGTCATTAAAATATAAATTTTAATAATGCCATCATGAAAAGAATTAATTTTGATTTTCTTTGATAAACAGGACAGACAACCTCAAACTAGTTTCACTGCTAAATATTAAACACACCAGTAGCAGTTAATATTATTACTACTGTTATTATTTTAACAAAATAGGTTTATGTTGTTTAACAGTACACCTGTTTAAGTACTACTGCAAAAGTAATGATCAACTCCAGATGGAATAATTTATGTGCCTGCACTGTTTATATTTCCAAAGCCTTTGTTTTAGGATTGGTTTGGGAGGGAGGGGGCTGTTATTTTACTTCCTATTGCCTCAGCTGAAACTTCTTATTTGCCTAAGGTAAACAGTGAAAGTGAGTAATTTAAGGATATAAATATATCTGAAGCCATGAAGTACAGAATTTACATAACTTGGAATAACAAATAACAGTGAGTTTATAAAGTACATGTATTTTAGATGTCCTCTGGGTGAGAATTGTTTTCACTATATTTTGTGAGTTTTCCTTTCAGTTATTCTTTGCTGTTGCACTGAAATGTTTCTTAAAGAAGCACATTAGCCATATTAAACAGAAACTTTAAAACTTAAGTGTGATATTTTTATTTTTAAATATGGCCACATTACCAGTATGTTGAGACAGATTATTGCAGGCAGACATCAATTTTGATTAATCATGTCCTGGTTATGAGCATAAGCAGTCTGAGTCTAGCCTCAATTTCAGAGCATTTTCAAGCATTTTCAGCAACAACTGCTACCCTGGCAAAGTCGCAAAAATATTCAACATTTCCCTCTCTCTCATTGAAATCCATTTGTGGCTTGTGGAGTACAGAACTCTTGCTCTGAAGATATCCTGATGAACCTCAGACCAGCAAACACTATCCATGGAGCTGGCATGCCTTTTTATTAGGTGAGCTCCTTCACAATCCCAGCAGCCTTAGCATGTCCCAGTGTAATAACACGAGGAATACAGTCTCCTAGTGAATTCCCTGGCTGGAGAAGTAAAGTAGCTGCCAGATGATGAGACATCTGCTGGAACCCTTATGGATTTATTCAATTTAAAACAATATCCTGAGATTCTGACAAAAGTCTATAAGGAGAGGGGAATTCTATCTGGAATAAGCAACAAAGTTCTTCAGATTCAAAAAAATTAACTTGTTCATTATGCTGCAGAATATTAATCTTTTTTTTTGGAAATTCAACTATTTTGTGCAAGAAACTAAGCAGACTACATGAAAAAGCAACACCTACTTTTTGATTATATGCAGATTGGATGACTCTGTCTATTCAGATATTGTAAAAGCTTTGATAAATTGTAGTTGATAACTTACAAGATAAAATGAAAATGTAAGCTCATATTGGAAGGTCCTCGAGAAACAACTTAATTTGATAGAAATAAAGACTTTTTTTCATATTTACTCCATGCATGCATCTTGTCGTGCAGAGAAAAGTAAAATATATTTTTTTATTTTAATCCAAAAACCAGAAGCTTTCTTATGTTTACACAGTAAATATCATCTGTTATTTCTAACATTAGGAATTTCTTTTGGTTAAAATACAGGGAGAACAGCACAGAAAATTTGAGCCATACCAAAATAAACCAAATGTTTCAAGAACAGTATTTGTTAGAGAATTCACGTTCATGTCATCTGCAGATGAGCACAAGCCTTAGCTGCAACAGTTATTCCTCCTTAGGGAACCGAGATCCCAATTGCTAAGGAAAATCATGAGAACTTGATGTAGATGACCATTGCAGAATAATTGTTTTTATGTAGTCAGCATAACCAAAACATGCATACCTCATAAGCAGACCTTCCTGACATGATCCCAGCTTCTTTTGCCGTTGGTGTTCTTCCATTTCTTTTAGTCCCTTGGACTGTGTCAGTTCCATCTGCTGTTTCAGCTATGTTTTAATGCTTTCAGATGACTTCTCATACTCTCATACCCCAGGTAGAAATATAAACATTCTCCCTTGAAGGTCATGTCTAGATAATTACCATGAGAAACATTCACACACAAATGTCAGTTTTCTCTCCTGATGGTTGCTGCCCTGAAGGTTGTGTTAGGAAATGACACTGTAGGCACCATAGGTTGGGACCATGGATTGAGCATACATGGCCACATCCATTTGCTACTGGAGAAAAGAGTAATTTAGTGAATAGTTAGGTCATCCAGCTTCCAGAATCTCTGCTTCACTATTGTTGTGCTCATAGGCTTAAGCCCTTGAAACAGGTCTGTGCCCAAAATACAAAAAAGTAGATGTGTTAGTAGACTTCATGTGGAGTAAGAATGGCAAACTGTACCCTCATATTGCAGACTGTGAGGAGAAGGAAAAGGAGATAAATTTATAGTCACATGCAGTCTATTTTAATCTACTATCATAGAGGCTACAATCTAGCCTAACATTAGGAGATGGTTACCAGGTGCCTGACATCTTTCTGCATGAACACTTGGAGCTAATCCTCCTGTTTCCTGGAGGAATGCTGCTCCTCCAACAACACTGACACTGACTCTGTATTGATAACTTTCCAAAAGCCTCTCCACAATATACAGTAGCATATATTTTATTTAATATCATTTTCTCAGGTACATACACAGCATAGAAGTGCTGCAACTTGACTTACCCAAAGAAGTTTGGCTTTTTCTATCACATTGGATTCAGTTCTTTATGGTATATCAACATTCTGAGAGGTAGAACTAGATGTCTGGCAGTAAAAGATTCTTATACAGCTCTATACAGCTCTCCTTTTCCTCTATCTTAGTTTGCTTCATGCTTTGCTATTTTAATTATCTTGCTGTAAACCCCCATACTAAATTGGGTCAGATTTATAGTTATAAGGAAGGGTAGAGCTGATGGGTGTAGGGAGATACGGGTTTGAGTTTTGGGGATGCTTATGGATGTACAGGGGGTTATCCCTGACCCTCCTGTGATCCCGGGACTGGAGCAACTCAGTGCAGCTAAATAGAAGGCTCCAGAAGCCCGAAGGTGGGGGTTGGAGCTCCTGAAGGTGGGGGCCGGAGCATTCTGCTCCGGCCAACTGACCGCCCACCTACAGGGCTCCAGCAACCACCGGGGTCCAGAAATTAGCCTGTACCCAGTCCCATACCTCGCTCCTCCCTTTCTCCTCCCCTTTAACTTTCCTATATAAGTTAATGCATTTCCTGAATAAAGTTGGCGGTTGACCCTAACTCTTGTAGAGTTGTTTTGTTGACCGTCCACGCTGGGATCGCCCTTTTATCCAGGTGGTGGCACCTCAATCCACCCTTCCTAGCCTGAGGCGAGACCTGGGCTGGATTGACTCCTCGTGCCGCTCCTCCCTCAGTGGACGCCGGCTCTGAGTGGCTCCCCCGGGGTGGGGTGAGTGCGGCTCCAGTGGGTAGAAGTGCACGGCGTCTGATGGGAAAGTAGATGTTGAATCACTCCTCCCACCTCCATCTTTAGCATTACATGAGCATGCTACTACCTGTCTGTCATTGTACCCAGATTTAGTTGTGAGTTGCCTATGAGACTATTTGGGTTCAAGCATTAGAGAGTTAAAGGATGAAAGGATGGAATAGAAAATAATAAACTTGCCCGGAGCTATACCAAAGATTCTTAGATAAATTCACCACCTTTTGAAAGTAACCCTGAGACGTATGTTTTCCAAGAGAGTTTTTTGTAATCTTAGCTATATCATTTGGTTACATATCTCTACTAAGACAGTCTTAGAGCCAAACTTTTTTTGCTGATAATCTATCTGTATTCTTGTTAAACTAACAGTTACAGAACTCTTGTTAAACTAACAATTACAGAACTTATTGTCCTTGTCCTTGTATAGTTGTGGGGGAGGTAAAAAAGACCAATAGAAAAGGGGGCTATAGACAATAATAAAAAAAATTAAGAAAAGACATAAACACTATTTTGATGGATAAAATAATCTTTCTTTTTTTTTAATATTCCAATTGTAGTTACTACTAATAATATGCTACTGGTAGAAGATGGTTTAATTGGCATTTGGCTTTGATTTAATATTTTGATTCAACATTGAGAACAACAAAACAACAGAACTTTCAAAAAGAAGTATAGCATTCATGTATTTGTGCTGTTAGGTAAAAAAAAAATCTAAGAAATAAAACAGATTTTTTTTCAGTCCTTAATATATATTAAAAACTATGTTCTAAAACTGCACACATACAAGTCAAATGGATTTTCTGTTTAGATTTTATTGACATTGAATACACCATGCAGTAAATAATGGCTTATTCCAGCAAGCCTGAGCTCAGGCCTTTAAATGGTCTAATGGGAATACTAACTAGGAACAATAGTTATAAAATATACTATGATGCTAATTTTTGTTTTTCTTCATTATTCTCTGTATCACTTTTGCTACATGTTAATTTGGCTTTTGTTCTTTTTGTTTTAAACAGTCAGACTCCTTTTTCCAAATTTCAGTGAAACTTGATAGCTGTTTGTCTCAATTTTGCAAAATATTATCTGTGATTGATTGTTGAAATTTCAAGACTTATCTTTTCCAGTCAATACTAAGTTACATAGTACTTTGAGTACATAGATTAATGATTATGGGAAGATAAGGAATACAGCACTGCAAGTGATTTCCTGGATCATTACTTCAAGAATTCTGTTATCATTGACAGAGCTGCTCAGAAAAACAATTATCACAAATATATTACATACACTTATGAGTGTCCAACTATTAAACTTCTAAGGAAGAAAAGTTCTGAAGTTCGTCTTGCAAATACAAAGGCTGACATTTTCAAGTGAATGCTGTCTACTGAAGTTACCAGCATTTTTCATTGACTTTGGAAGGCTTAGCATCCTACTCTAAGTTTTTTGAATTTTTTTATTCAGCAGTTAAGGAACTGTCCTGGACATTGAAAATCTTTGGGAATTTTCCATTCTTTGTAAATCTATAAAGTCAACATCTTATCAACTAGAGTCTTCAGTACAGTCTTGTTCAGAACATAACCTGAAAGATTGGCTTTGGGGACAGAATCTTTAAGGATTCAACCTATGATTGAGAATTCTTTCCCAATATTTTTTTTTCTTAAACATGACTATTATTTGCTCTAATTTCAAAAAATGTTGGCTGTATTTTTTCAACCTTTCATTGTTTCTATGAGCAGAGTACAAACATGAAGAGAAGTTCTAAGCCCATAAATATTATATAATTTTGATTATGTAATAAGTTTGCATTAACAAATCTGTCGCTAAGCTTCTTCTTTCAAACTACTGAATTAAGCTTTTCCTCTTAGAAATAATCTTTTGTTGAATCACATTAAGGTGCAAGATCACCAATTACATTGGGATTTCAGATATTTGAATCAATGGCAGCTGTAGTCCCATAGCCTTTTGTAAAATAGTATGAGAGCTATCTGCAGAAAATAAGTTTACATTCCCTTTGTGACTTCTTTGTCCTACCTATGAATTTCAAAGGAAAGTTTATCTTTTTAATTTTATTCTCAGAAATAGGTCACAGTGACTTCTAGAAGGCTTAGCATTAGGAAATCACTTTTCCTTTAGGAGATACAAATCTTAATGAAGAGAGCCAAAAATGTCTTACTCTTTAGAATAGGTTTATTACTGATTTATCAGTTCATTATCCTTCTAATTTGCCCATTTATAAATCTGGAAAATCTGATTAATTCTTGGACTATCCTCATGTCACTGACTACGCTATATTACCTTAAATCCTCTGATGACTTGCTAAGATCATTTCCCCAGCTTTCCTGAACCCTACAGATATTTCACATGCCCTAAAGAAAAAAAAAATCCACATAATATAGATTCAAATCAAATGCCTCACCCCTTCACCCTCAAACTCTTTGGTATCACAGAACAAATGATTTTAACATCTTTAGAATTTTGCTTTAAGTAAGTAAGAACAATCCTGATGATATATTCATACTCTGTGCCTAAAACTCCACAGTAAATTGACATTAATGTCTATCTAAAGTTAAGTGTTAGTAGAAAATGTCAAATTCTATTTCTTCTAATTTCACATTCTCCTTCAGGAATGGGAGAAGAAGAGGAGAGGGAAAAAAGAGTTAAATTTGATTCAAAACTAAAACTACTGCATTCTCCCTTATTTTATACCACTATTTGTTAAAATAAACCTCCTTATTCTGAGAGAAGATGGAGATAAAATCCTTGGAGTTCCCATACAAATACATTTTAACAATTCTTTGTCATAAACAAGAATATGTATTAGTAGCTTCCTCTTCACATTACAGAATTACATCTATTTTTTTAACCCAGGAACTTAAGCTGCTATGTTAGGTCTAAACAGCATAAGAAATTAAGTGTTCTCAATTTATTTAGTTTCTCTTCAAGGGTGGTAAAATGCTTTGCCAGATTTTCCATTTTCACTAGTCTGAATAATTAATTGTTTTAAATGCTATTTACATTTTTTGATGATAAGCAATACTTAAAATTTCATAAATAATCTACTTTTTAAAAATGCAATTATGCTTGTCATGGAAGTCATACTTTCCTCTTCCATGTAAGATAAATTATTTTATTCTATTTTCATGTCTGAGAATTACATTATATGTTCCAACCAGGCTGGAGATTAGGAACAAAACTGAAATTTTGTTAGAATGAATCTAGCATACTCTACTTATATTGAGAGGTAATAGTTAAAAATGAATAGAGGTACCCGATCTTGCTTAGGTCAAATTTGATTTTCATCACATATTGAAAATATTTTAAGATCTTATTGGATATTTACTGCTAGAGTGTCTGGAAGCAACAAACCCTGAACTCTCTCCCTCTGTCTTTCCTGGAGAGGAACTTACCTTTTCTTCTTCTTCTTCTACTAATTGCTAAGACTGATGTTAGTATAGAGACACCTAGTGTAGTGGACGCTTATTAGAAATCAGTCTGGAGTCTCCAGCGATTAGGTAGATGAACATTTACAGTGAAAATATCACCGTGTAATTTTAGCTGAGGGCCTTTGGCAACAAGTTCTTAATTGCTCTGCTCTATCTGACTCTTCAGTGAACAGAGTTTCCATGAAATTCTTTCCATCTAAAATAAATGTAATTGCTAACAAAGCTGTATCTGACCTGCACAATGAATGGTTCAGTGATCAGTGACTAGGATTTCACTTAAACACTGATTCATGTCGGAAACTCAAGCTAACAAAATCATTCTGATTACATTGCTCACTACAACGTTCAAGTATAGACTGTGGGAATTAGTTTAGTTTTTGACAGACAAAACTAGAAAAAGCTCTTTGACTGATGCAATTTACTGTCATCAGATCAGGAATCACATATCAAATAATGTTTTGCATTTTAGATAACATATCAGTCTGCTTTAATAATACCTCTAAAAGAAATAGATTTTTGTGACAGGGATACTCAAAATCTAGGTGTGAGGGGAAGTTTCATAGTTTCAGCAACCCTTCCTTCAAATCACTCTTTTGTTGTTTTCTGTATTATGGAAAGTTATTTAAAACATCACAAATCATAAAAAGCTCGTTTCCTGTTAACATTTCTCATTCTGCTTAATTTTTAAATATTATATAAGCCTGAATTTATACTTCCTAGCAGACAGTGAGAATAATGCACTCTACAACTTGGAAATGTTTATTATAGATCTGAAAACTGCATACAAAATATGTCTTAATTATTAATTAATGGTGGGCAAAGCTAACTCTATTTTCACAAGTGAGAACTAAGGATTAATAACAAACCCCATATTGGTCTTCTTTCTTTTATATTAACATAAGTTAAACTTCAAAATAAAGCATGTCCTATAGTTTCTTAACAGAGTGGACCAGCACCCTAGTTATTTCGATTGCCTTACTTTTGAAATTAAAAAAAAAAAAAAGTTTATTTTTTCTTTTCTTTTTAAGTTTTGAAAGCTCTTATCTTGTCAGTATCTTGGGATATCGATAGCACATTCTTCATTCATATCATCAGACATCTGCAAATTGGAGCAGGTGGATGCTTTTTTCTTGTTTGTTTGCTTGCTTGCTTTTTCTTAATTTTTATTCATTAAAAGTAAGTCTAAAGGAGGAAGTTGTTCAAAGATGTATTTTGAAAAGTACCACATATTAACTTCAACTATAACAACAATTATATATATACTCATATATATATATATATATAGAGTGTATGTGCACTCATATATATATATGCACTCATATATATATGCACTCATATATATATATATAATCAAAGTGTATGTGCATATAAATATATAAATGTATATATACTTACTTATATGCACATACACTTTGATTTCTCAGTGATTTCTCAGTTTAGCAAGTCTATGCATAAAAGCATATGGTCAAGAACTATAACATAACAATGATCTATGAGAGAGATGAATTAGAAAAGCTAACTAGAAGTAATATCTATTCAGTTCATTCTTATGGGTTCTTATTTAAAGACAATCTCAGCAAGTTGTAGCTATCCATATTTGATGATCATTCTACAGAGTATTAAAGAAAATTTTAAATTCTCTTGACACAATTATGCAAAAGAGTATCCTTTTCACTTCTTACAAGGGTTGACAATTTAGATATTAACCCCTTGAGCCTTACATTGCACTCAGAAGTGGAATCAGTTTATTGTAGATCACTACTTTTATTACTAGTAAAATAAGTTTTTCTAAGTCTACCTGGGTCTGTCTACCAGAATGTCTGTTTGTGTCAGACCCTCATGTTATTTGTCTCTTTTGCATTTAGAATAAAGAAAATCTATAGATATGCATAGCTCTGTTCTTCACAGTAGAAAAATAATATTCCATTTAAATGAGGAAGGATCTAACATATCTTGGACTCTGATTCAGAAAATATTTGTTTCCTCAAGTATTTTCCAGGTTCTGTAGTTCCAGGTTTTTCATACTATCCCTAGAAGTCATTCTGAGCTTTTTGTACTTTCATGATTCCTATACAATCTGTAAAAAACATATGTTTACACTTCTTGTGAGCACAAATGCAGTACAAAAGAGTTAAAAGAATATCTTCTAATAATGATTCACAACATTGCACAGCTCTTATTCAGTAGAAAGCAACTGCACAGTCAAGCTTTTCATCCATCTGCATTACTTCATCACCCTTTTGTCAGCATTTAGTAGCAGAGCTGAATATAAATTTCTTAGGACTATATGAAGGTGGTAGATAATATGAAGGAAAAATGTCTCTTTACTTTGCAGCTGTATTTACTACAAAGTTGGTAAATTGTGTTTTGGTTACATAGGACCAAGTGATAAATCTATTTTGACATTTTGGTATCCATTGATGGCGGCTGTGAATTATGGTTACCACGGAAGGCGGATAATTGCATATACATGCTTGGTATGGAAACTTCTTAGTGTTTTGCCTCTGTCATAAGTGGAGATCTAAAAACATAGCCACAAATCTGTCACCAATCACACTAGGTGTTTAACCTAACTTAACTGTGGACCCCTAGACATTCCATTATCTTACCTAGAAGGTGCCTAGAACTAAATGACTCATGAATAGCATGTACGGGCCAAGCCATAGAAAGTAGTAGAGGAACTCTTGAGCTAATACTGACCTGAAATAAACAATCACACTTTACAAAGCAGCAGTGTTTGGTGTAGACTACACTGTTTACGGGTTGCACAAACCAAGAAAGATTTCTGAGCACATGGAACTTTTCAGCTATGAGTACAATTTGCATTCAATACATTTCTATTCCAGCATAAAATGATATCAGAAAAACATCATTCCTTTTCTGAAAGCATTTGAGTTCTGTTTTCAGACCTGCTGATTAAGAGATGTATGCCTGGATCTGTCAATCAGGCACAAGAATTAAAATATAAATCAACAAATCATATTTAGCTAACTGTGAAATCAAACAACTTGTACCAACATTGGTGGTTTTTGAAATCATGAGTTTAAACAGGACATATTTGTGTTATCTGTCACATCGATATTTGCACCTGCACAGATGTACTCACACAGCTGGGGGACAATAATATGCAGAGTAAGTTCCAATACAGTGAATAATAAATTTAAATACGTGGCTCTAAGTAAAACAAAATACAAGTCACTGACTCCACAATCGCAAATAATTGTATAACTACAAAATTGAAGTGAATAAAATCATTCCCAACTTTACACTGTTCCATGGTTCATGATATAGCTGAGCATAGTGGACATTTTATGTTGTCACATGCAATTTTTAAGTATTTGTAACACTGTAAGTCTGTGAGTCTTACTTTGAATATTAAGGAAAACTAGTTCTTAGTGGAAACATGACACTAGAAAAAGTTCAAATTTCATATTTATGTATTCTAACTCTCTTAAGATGATTATTTGCCTTACAAAAATGAAGTGAAAAAAGCTCCCTCCTTCAAAACAATACTTATAAAAATGTGGGCAGACCTTCCCCAGCTACTTAGATGTAGACATCCTTCAGTTAAGGCTCACAGCTCAAATTTATGTCTCAGCGGAGAGCTTTTCAGAGCTAAGAAGATGGAAAGGGTGGTATTCAAGTGACATACAAGGCATTTATAAGAGTTACCTGCTAGTTAGTTCTTAAGTAATTGTTCAAGGAAAATTCCTGTCATCATGTGTTGATTATGATTTTTATGCATATATATATATTTAAATTGAGGATTTTGAGTGAATCTATGTCATCCCTGAAAACACATCTCTCTCCTCTTATGTTTTTACTCTGAATTTATTGCCTGTATTTTCCAGTTGTGACTCAGCAGGTTAAATCAATCAACAGTTAAAGTCTATTAAAACAATCAGGACTCAAGTATGTGCTTTGGTAAAACACACAGGAATTTCTTCTTTGGGTCAATTTAAAAAAAAGTATGAAACAACTTTCAAACTACAAAGATAATAATCTGTGACTGCATCTCACTAGTTGTGAGATGAGATATTCTTCAAGTTTAAAACACAGAAAGTGGATACAAAATAGATTATTCTTGTCAACCATCAGCAAGACTTTTCAAGCGACTTTATTGTTGTTGCTGTTGAAAACCTGTTTCATGGTAGCAGTTGCATTGCTCTATACTTCCAGCCATATAAAAGAAAATTAAATGAAGCTGTAAGAAGATTCTCCAGATCAACTGAAGAAATGAAGCAAAAAGAGTTTAAGTGAAATATTATAGCTCCTGTCTTGCTCAGGACTTGGGGATATTGTATCTAACTACACTATACAATATTATAAATCATGCTGTAGAGATTAACCAGCTCTCACCAATCATTCACTGCCTTAGAACATTTGTCTTCCTATGGATAACATTCCATAAGTAACTTAGACTTACTAGGATATACATATATTAAAAAGAAAAATGCATTAATACATAGACTAAGGTGAGTGTTCACTTTTACACATAATGACATTAATGCTGCAAAATCCGTATCAGTCTAGTGTATATCTAAAATTCTATTACTACATTATTGATTAATCACTTGAACTTTAAATTTAGTTTGAGAAGTATCCGAGTGACTCAAGTACTTTAGCAATTTATCCTAGAACACACTGTCTGTCAAAATGAAAGGATTGGAAGGTATTCTTTACTTAAGCAGTAGAAATCCTTTTTCATGCAGTTGTCCTTGAAATTATCATATACAATGCAATCTTCATTACACTTAGCAAAATAAAGTTATTGGAAGAAATACTGAGTATCATTTCAGATATTTCATGTATCTTTGAAATACACACTTTAGTTAATTACTTGAAAGTACAACACCGTCTTGAGAAAAATGTAGAAACAACAGAATGTAATTCTAGAAACACTGTTGAGGATTTAAAATAGACAAACAAATAAGCAAGCAAAAAACAACAAAATTAAATGTGTCTATTAGTGACAAAACATCAGCCTCTTTTGTCTGAGAGATTCTAACCACTTTACTTGGTGTATCCTCCATTAACTTAGTATTCTATCATCTTGTTAAGTATAGCTGTCTATGATTTTGCAAAAATTGCAATTTTTCAAAACTGTTTATTAAGTCTCCACATCTTTCCTTAGTCTACATACAGCAGAAAACTAGAAAACATCCTAGGCTGCAACTATTATGTCTACACAAAGATAAGTCTGTAATATTCATATGTGTAGCTACATGTGTACAAGGCCTTGTATGTAATTGCAACTTCTGTCTTCTGACACACTCATGTACAAGAAAGAAGATTATAATATTGACAGTTAAAATCATAATTTTATTTTGGATGCTGATCACCTTCAGATCCATTTCTAATTAAACCTGTGAAAATATTTCACTATCATAACATCTACAAATGGAAAAGGCGTCAGTCAGTTGAAGAGAAAATATTTTTGTTGCATAGTCTAAATGTGTTCAAGATCAAATGATGTCTCAACTAGATTGAAATATCTTTTATTTATTCTTACATCACTACAACAACAGCAAAAACCCACATTTTACATTTTGCAAAGTGTTTAGGCAAAGCTTTTTCTATTTCATTGCTAAAATGCGTGCAGCTTAATGTAAATTTTATGAAAAGTTCTGATTTAAGCAAACTTCATTTGTGTCATAGCTGACTAAGTTATTTGAGAGAAAACATATTGTTCCACTTCATTTTGATTGGATCACCTTCCACATGTTTACAAAGCATGCTTTCTGCCATGGGATAACCTTTCTGGTCACTGACTCACTTGAAGGAATGTCTGTCACTTTGAAATCTATATAAGGAGAGAGGATTTATTACTTTGACTTCTAGTAATAATTGCTTTGTATGTATTTGTTTTAAAGATCAGAACACCCTGTGTCTTCTTTTCAGTGAGTCACAACCAGGGTTTTTCAAAGACATGGTTATCTTTAATAACTTTAGAGCTTCAATTTCAATACTTTAGCTTGATCTATTTAGGACCCACTGTTCCCAACTTATGTCCCCCCAATAGATCTTCTACTGAATTACATAGTTAGATTTTAATTAATCTTTTGGATGAAACAAACACTGTGCTTCACTATTTTTAAGAAAACTTGATGAAAATGCATCTAGACATTGCTTGTATTATATCGGATATATACTCTTTGTTTTATTTTTAACACAGGATTTCATTCTCCTTTCCATCACAGCACTAAATATGAAGAGTAATTTTGAAAAAAAAAAAAATAAAGTGCAAACAAGGAAGTGGAAAGGCATTGCTTTCCCGTGTTGGCATTTAGTACCTTTGCAATTTGGCACCAGCATCATCTTTACAGGTGATACCTCCGAGCCTCTCACTCTGACACAAAACAGGACTATGTAGCTGAAAGAAGGCAGTGAACTCAATCTACTAGCAGTGACTAATTAAACTAAAGAAAACTAGATGTCACAAGGGTTTTGGAACTGGCTACAGCATCACAGCAAGATAAAAGAGTAAATATTTCACTAGCAGAGAGAAACATGAAAGAAACGACAGAGCTGAGAAGACAAATAGTTTCATGATCGGTGTCACTGACTACGTCTCCAACGTTTCTCAAAGATGCATAGAGTTGAAACTCAAAACAGTTCTTCTCTACTGTTAGAATTTTCATTTTTCTCTCACTATATTTTATTTTCTTTTATCTCAGCAGAAATGAGTTTGTGTTAAACAGAAAAAATAAATTTATATTAAAACAGGAAAAGTGAAGAGGAAGGGAAACACCAGATTAGCTGACAAAAAATATAAATGTGACACACTGTTGATCTATCATGATACTACACTATGCTACACTTGATCTTAACCAAAATCTGTTTCTGTACAGGTCTAGGAAACAGATATAGTATATGAATTATGCATGGATATACATGCAAACAACTAAAATATGAAAGAAGAAAACCCTTTTGACATACTAGGACCTGAAGACAGAAGTGAGAGAAACTTTTGAATATAAAGGCAAACTCCATTTGTCCAAATAAGCTGACTTTAAACATATAATAGAAGTAAGCATTTATTCAGAAGAAGAAAAACATGAGAATCCTCCATTCACATCACAGTATAACCAATATTGTAAAAGTAAGACTGATTCTTTCCTGGTGAGAATCATGAATTTGGAGTTAGAGCCTCCAAAAAGGAGACATTACTATGCAGTGTAATCCTGAGCAAGTCTAAATATTTACTCCATATATTGCTTTAATGGATTTTGTTTCATAAAGAATACAAGAAGACAAGAAGAGAGAAGTTATATAATGCTGTTATGCTGCTGAGGACAAGACCAAAGATGTCTTGCTCTGGAAGCTGGTAGCCTGTGCAGATATATGGACTGTGGTTATTGCTGCTGTTTACTGCAATGATAAATCTGTTTTCTTAAGTATTTGTATAAGCATGTTTACACAGCTTGGGAATTATCATTTGTTAGGAAATTAAATCTCTCCAGCTCTTCCATCTTACTTTCAGACTTGTCAGGTCTTCCTATCAGCCTCCTTCCACCTTTCAGAGCACTGGTAATTCATATTAAAGTCAAGCATATGTTTATGTTATACAAGGTTTCTGTCTGCTACGATTAGAGAAAATCTAGTTAATAAGTGCACCATCAAGGATTTTGTTTGTTCTTTATACTGAACACTGTGGAGACATAAAATGTTATCTGCAAAAAGTGTTGTTAAAATGTTTTGTAAAGCTAATTATTTTACTCACTTCATAAGTTTAACTACATTTGCCAAATAATTTACAGAAAAGCTGATTTTTACATTGCTATATACTTTTAGCCAGCTAGTCACAGTGTGTGAGAAGATTGATTAATGTTATGTCAAATAAAATACCAAATTTATAAGGTGTAGGAAATTCAGAGTTCTACAGACTAATTCTGATTTTTTACAGATAGAAATGATAATGAAATATTGCTAATAAAGATCTGTGAGTAGATATATTAAAAGAAAAAAATTTTAAATGTGCTCTTCAGCACTGCAGAGGAGAGAACAGATTCATCTGGTTCAACAAACCAAGAAAACTGTAGTATCATCAGCCTACTTTCATCTAAACTAATATTAGAGAAAAACAAAAGAAAAAAAGTCCTGTAAGAAGTTAATTGTGAAGAAAAATCAGTAGTCAACGACATAGTTTTATAACAGTCTGACTAAAAAAATTTGATCAGAATTAAAAACTAAAAGACAAGTTTTTCAACAGACTGAACATTTCCTTGAATAAAAAGAACAAAGTCCCTAAACAGGGACACTCCACAGTTTATGTTTGGTGCACAGCTTTGTGAAATTATTTAGACAGAAAGTGAAATTATTTAGACAGAAAACTGCAATACATATGAATACGGAAATGAATCTGAGAACAAAGTTTTCTTACACTTTTGAAAAATAAAAACACAAAGAAACAAACAAAAAAGGAAAAAGTGCCATAATTAACTTCTGAAGGTCAAAACTGTTCAAATGACTGCATACGCACCAAAACTTACCCCAGGACTGACAACAGTAGTGCTTCTTCTAAAAAGAAGAAATGCTTCTTCTAAAATTTTGATACAATATCATATTGACACTTACTTTGCAAATTAATTGAGACTTTCTTTGCAAACTAACTCTAGACCAACTACAACCATGGATACATTACACTCTTGTATTACTATTATTTATATTACAACAAAAGGGCATTTTCCTTTTCCAGAACACTATAATTTGCCTATAACCAGCTAAAACTGGAACATCTGTTTTTGCAAGATGATACATTTTACATAAGACATTTGATATCATTCTGTAAAAGTTTGTGTCACTGTGAAATCTCATCAGGTCAGAGGAAATATATAGCCAGAAAATATAGAAATTGTAAAACTGAGTGGTGTCTCTTGGAAGCTTATTTGGTCTTCTCTGAATACATGTTTGGTTACAATTTGGTACCAACAGCTTAGGCCCAGAATCAAATTAAAAATAAATAAATAAAGAGTGGAGAAGGTTAAAATGAACACACTTAAGATAACTTGCAAAGTGTGTGTTCTATTTTCTATTGTACATTTCTATTTCTATAGACCGTGATATTTTGAACTTTGTATTCCCTTTGCCCAACAACTCTTTGCAATTACCCATGTAGGGTAATAATCAGATACAAGAAACCGAGGGATAGAGAATTTACAATGAACTATCATACTATACTATACTATTTCTTTCCACTTGCAACCTGTATTCTTCGAAGACTTTAAGATTCTCATCTTTTATTCTTGGGTCTTATTCTCCTGTTTTCTTTTCAGCTTGAAGGATTTAATTTTGCAGTTTGTTGCGTTAAGATTTTTAAAAATTACCTGTGCCATTTATGTTATTCTAGTTGGCCAATCCACTCTTTTTTTTTTTTTTATTTACTTTTTCAGAGACTGAAGACTGAATCAGGCTAAAATCAACCAGCAAATTATCTTTTTTTGTTTTTGCAGTTTTCATTAATTCAACAAGAATTGTCTTTGCCTACTCACAGATTTATTTCCAGCTTATTTGGTTTACTTGTGAATTCTATTATGGGATTTGGAAGGTATCTGTATTGCTTTAAATTCATTTAGTAAACCTCAAGAGAATTTCAGGAGTAAAGCTTCTTAGCAAAGGATTGCAGACTTATGGATGAGAAAAAGTTCAGCTAAATATCTCACAGTGTCTCTGGTTCAATGCAATTCAGTTACTCATAGAGGTTAAACTTGTTTATTTGACTTATTATTTATCAGTTCTTTTAAATAGTAGAACATACTGTGCAGTGAAAACTGTATGTGGACACATAGAATGTATGCTGCACCCTTTGGATTGCCTAAAAATAAAGTACATAAGGCAATTAAAGGAAATAAATATTAATATATAATGTATTAATTCAAAATTGTATTCCTCAGTTTAATCAACAGTTTAGAAACTAATACTACAGTCATTGTTATAAGAAACATCTTTTGAGTAGAAAACCTAGTGCACTCAACTTTCTTTTTCTTTACTATTGGAAAATAAATTGAATAAGAAATAATCAAAATTTAGCACATCAATATGAAAACCAAACATCTGTCTATCATGGATAATAAAATTTGCTTCTTACAAAACCAAGAAATTTATCAACAGTATGAAATACCACACTTATCAATTGTGTAATTAAAGAGAAAATATATGTCAATAGATCTTTTCTTTAATGTAGTAACTATAACTGTATGTCAGATTATCTTGCAAAAGCAGTTATGTGGGTGAAAACAGTCATTAAATGTCCTTAATATATGAATAAAAGAGTTTTGAGTTTCTCTAGATTTTAGTGAAGATAGATTGAATAGTTAAAAAGATTTATCATGTTATTCTTTTCAGTGGTTAAGAACGTCTCTTTGAAAGTACTGCATCCTCCAGCTTTCAATCCTTACGCATATAACTAAACGAACTTTGTATCACAAGCTGCCTGCTCCCATGGAGATAATTTATGACCGAGCAGTGAATTAAATCCTCTTTTTCCAAATGAAGACCAAGGCACAAAATATCTTACCTCTCACAGCAACAATGTGAAAATTAATGGATCCTAATGCCTGTTTGGTCCCAAACTCAAACAAAAATACTAATAGAAATGACACTGAGAGAAAAAAAAAAAAAAAAGAGAGAGAGAGAAGGAATGCTCCTCATGCTTTATTTGAAAACTGAATAAACAAGGGAAATCATTGAACAAAGAAGAAAATCTAGTCCAGAGGTTAAAGAAAATCCCCAACAAAGAACAAAAATTTCTACACATGTGAGGTGAAGTCCAGAACTTTTAAACTTCCAGACAAAATGCATATTCTCTATCCTGACATTTCCATGTTCCTGGATACATCCCTGTACTTCAAAAGCCAATGTTTTAATGGCTTGTCTCCAAAATCATAGTTTTTTGTGACAGACTTCAGATCCACTTTTCATTTTACTTCTAACAAATCACTAGTATTGTTAAATTTGAAATGTGGCAATGAAATGAGTAGCTTTTCCCTCAAACTCTGAACTGCAGAAGGTCAAGCAGTAGGCATTTTGAATTTGAAACATTTTGTGCACCTGCATTCTTTATTGTAGATACATCCTAAAGCTCCAGAATTTTACAGAAGGTCTAAAAGTATGTTATAGAAACACCACAAAAATCCTGAGGCCAAACCTTTGAGGAAGATCTGCACTTTTCAAAAAAATATATATTTTTTAAACATAATTCCATAGATGAGTGGGGAGTGTCTCCAGCAGGTGGAGGGAGGTGATCCTGCCCCTCTACTCAGCCCTGGTGAGGCCACATCTGGAGCACTGTGTCCAGTTCTGGGCCCCAC
>JAUBNY010001046.1:0-17020 GCA_032275445.1 Crypturellus soui
GGCTGAGTACATTTATGACCACTTCCCTCCACCTGCTGGCAACACTCCCCCTACTGCAGACCAGGATCCCATTGGCCTTTTTGGCCACAAGGGCATATTGCTGCCTCACGGTTAACTTGTTGTCAACCAGGACTCCCAAATGCCTCTCTGTGGAGCTGCTTTTCAGCAGGTCAATCCCTAATCTGTACTGGTGCCTGGGGTTATTCCCTAGCAGTTTTGGGGGGAAGTTTCACAACACTTGCAAAGAAGGAAGCATTGGATCTGTCTCACTGCTTCCATAATGAGTGAAATACATGTAGCGAAGGATTGAACAGCAGGTCACAGCTTAATATAGCAACACAAAGCTATCTACCTAATTTTTGTTCATTCTAGTACTGTGGATAGAGGATCTCAGACTTCCTTGGTCTAGTTTAGGATTACATCAGAGAAAGGGGATTCGTGTGTATCTGAATTCATTTGTCTCTTAGCTTGATTTTTTGAAACTCATCAATGTCCATTTTCTATCTTGATTCTCATTTTTTTTCAACAATAGATCAGGGCCACTTGCCAGGTCAACCAGCTGCTCCAATATATTCTCTTGCCAAAGAGTTTGGGAACCTGTTTTCTGATACTGGTTCTAGAACCAGACACAACTGGACCTTGAGCCCTGGACTTCAGCAAGGAAATATGTTAGAGAGGCTTTGAACTTTTGCTGAGCTTTGAGGAGCTAAATGTATACTTGTTCATTTTCTAATTTACAATGTTCTAGATGACAGATGAAGGAGGGGTGTGAGGAGGTGAGCAAATGTAAAATGGCCCACCAAAATCTTTTTATTTAGGGAGTTGAAGGAACTTATTAGATTTTTACAGGCAGGTGTCCCAACAAAATGGAACATGTCAGTGGAAATGTCAAGGATGTGCTAATTAACATAAACGTCCATATTCATCACAAGACCTGACTTAAATCATTAATTCAGTATCATTGTATCTCTCAACTGTGATGATATTTTAAAACACTAAATATTAGCTGGTCTTCAGTATCTGTATAATGTCCCACCTCCCTAAATATAATATACCAGGGCTTTGGCATATCATAAATAAAGATGAGATCTTATATCTCTTAAGATATAGCAAAGATTTCCCAATTTACAATAAAGTTTCTTAACTTTAAATGTCTTGTATACTGATGTCTAGGTCTGCATCATCAAATGCAGAAACAAGTTGAAATGTATTGTTTGTAGAAAATGTGTACCTATTTGTACTTGAATTTTTAAACACACTGGGGAATAATGCTGAGCAAAGATTGAATTTTTGACTCATTGGCTGAAAGTATCAAAATGAATTGATACTTTCAGAGAATCATCTTTGTCCTTCTTTTAATGGCTGAAACATTTGTTGCTCTTTTTGTGAATTAGTGCTAAAATATTTATATTTACCCTGCATTAGGTGACCTGTGCCAAATGGAGCTTGTACTGAAAATACCTGCTCTATTCTTGTGTATTTGTACAATATTTAGTCTTAACTTTTTACAAAACCCTGTCAAGTTAAGAGCTGTCTACCTTTTCTACAGTTATTCATGATGTTTATACAAGCAGATATTTTATTTTCAAGATGTCTTAAAAAGAAAATTAGAATGAAAAATCACACAGAAAAGTAACATCCATGTTTTAGATGAACTATCTCAGAGTTACTTTTTATACCAGGAAATTAGATTTTGTATGATATATCCTATTGTCTTGTGTCTTTATAAAGTCAGCTGGCTACTGGATATGTATGGAAAAATGTTATTTTAAACATAAATATTTTTGAAGGTATATCTAGAAGATGACATTGTATTTCAGACACATTGACATTGCAACAAACTGCTTAACAAACCAGTCTTCATTTTTTCCTCCAGAAGAAATGAGAGCATGTTAATATGCATCCAGGTCATATGACTGCATTATCTTCAGATTAATTTGACAATGTATAAAATGTGAAGGGAAAAAAAAAGCAAAGGACAGCGCAGCCCACATAAATATGATGTGGTGAATCAATAACTTAATTTTGTCTGCCTCATTGCTTTCTGAAACCTAACTACTGTAATGTATATTCCTGATGTCTCCGGTTGGAGCCGGAACAGTTTTAGGTGTTTGTTTCATGAAGGAAAGGTAGGAGAACAGCCACTGCAATTGCCTGTGCAACTTCCTCCCTCCGTCTCCTCTCTGTGTCTAAAGGGTATGAGTTGTCTGCTGGAGGCATGAGCTGCTTGCTGTCTGAGTTCAGTAGCAGGTCACTTCTTTCCTCTGTAGGTTTTGCTGCAGTTTCAGCTACTACAGGAGTTTTGAAAGGGGAAGTAAAAAAAGTCTAAATTTGCAATCAAGGTTAAACAAGAATGTGGGACCAAAGGAGCAGTTTTGCAACAGGACATGTTGGTCAGAGTTTGTACAAAAGCATGGAGAAAAAATTGGAAGTTGAATCTGAGAGATTTATATACATGGATGTATATATATTCTGAGGAAGTAATTGACTATTTCAAATGCAATTTCATAATCAGAAATGAGTCCAAACTTGCTCTCAATACCTTTGAATATGATACTGCCCTTCCAACAAGCTGTGATTTTCTCATGTTTACTGTCTCAAGTTAATTACCTTTACTGTCCAAAGTTACTTTCCTGAGAAGACTTTGGATATTTCTTTTTTGTATGTTAATATCTATAGATGTAAAACACTTATAAAAGAACTGGATTTAAGTGTGTACTTATAGATGTGCATGAAATCTTATACACATACACAACCTTAATTATATATTCAGAGTGCTACCAGCTATATATATTTGTATGTCTATCTGTACAGATCTCTATATATGTCTATTGGTACCACAAACAGATATTTCTTCACTGTATGTGAGTACCCAGCAAAAATTAATTTTCCTTATTTTTGCTGTCTAGAGTGGAAAACAGAATTCTCTTATCTGGGTCTTTGTGGGAGGAATGAGAACAAGTTTCAAACTTCTTTATGTATGTTTTTAGGAAGGAATCTACACAACTTGGTGCTTTTTGTATGCTTGAGTCCTGGAGATTTCTATTCTCTTCCTCCTGTTCATTTACATTCACAATTGGGTTTTTTCCTGCAGTCCTAAGAGAAAAGGGCACACAACCCTCCTCCAGTCTTTCCAAAATGATGAACCTTTCAACCTTAATCAGGTATAAGACACCAGTCACTTAAAGGATGTTGGAGATTCTTTTTTTTTTCTTTTTTTTTTCCTTTAGTTATCCAACTCTCTGATATTTTTAAATGATGTCTTGTTTCTTTTTCCCCACCTTTGATCCCCCATCCCCTTCTCTAATTGCTTTTGACAACTCTTTTCCTTTTAAAATGATATTATACTCTGTATAATTATACTGGGAATCTCTAAAATCTATGGAGGAGATAACCTCACTCTAATTAATCGGCACCTGATATTAATATTACTAAAATAGTTTTACTGTGTGTGTAATTTACCCCATTGAACTCTGTCTTCTCCAATGTTCAGAGGTATGCAAGAAACAGCTCTAGCCTTCTGCTATTCTTGCAGAGTTGGATAATGGCACATTTTTCCCTAGAAAGAAAATAGGAAGCAAGAGTAAGAGTTGAATCCTATGATCAGTGCTAAGTTTCTTACATTCTTTATCTGCAAATAGCAACTGAAGCTGATGTCTAGATTAATGTTCTCAGGTAAAGTGAAATTGCAGGCAAGTATTACACGATAATTGTTCAAGGACAGTGTTAACTTTTTTTATTCCATTGAATTCACATTTCCAATAATAAGAAAGTTTTCTATGTTCCTGATTCATATACATGGCAATTTTTCTTCCTCAAGATTTTCTGTTTGTTTGTTTGTTTGTTTGTTTCATTGCTTGGTTGATTTTCTTGGAAGCAAGCATGAAAAGTGGCATACCATAAAAGACAAATATTAACTTACATAACTATAGAATAAGTGCATCACATGAGCAAATAAGGAATACGTCTCTAATGCTTCATATCCTAAGATAACCTCTTATTCCTTCCATTGAAATAGATTTGGACTTAGTTCAAAGCATTTCTCAAAGTTTAGATTTTTTAAATATGAATTAATGGCTTGGATATATTTCTATTGCCATATATTGCCATGTATTTCTAATAGCCATTATTAATACTGTTGAAATCTACTCTTGAGTGATGACTACTCAAGTGAGAGGTGAACTAGTATAAGAAAAAAGAATAATTGTAATTTCAAAATGGCAAGAAATATTTTTTTAAAGACAACATTTATTGTCAGGAATAAACAGACCCTTATAACAGACTGTTGCTTATAACAGATTCTTGGATGTACTAACAAATGTAGGAGTTTTGTCATTCATATCAAAGAAAACCTTTCAGATGTTAGATGTTTATTCAGGCTTTAGGTCTATATGGACTCAAAATAGCAATGGGATTTTTTTTCCTTTTTTTTCTATTTTGTATTTACCAGTTCAATTATGTTGCACTCTAATTATATTGCATAAATACTTAAGGCTTGTTTATGTAGTGATGCATAAATTTGGAACTTGGCTACACTATAATCAACTCCTTTTATTATGTGTAAAAATTAATTTTCTGGGTAAATATTCATTTTGCATATAAGAAACTAGATAAAGTGCAGTCCTTAAAGGGTGATTCTTAAAGTGTATATTTCCATGTCCAGTTTTGTCTTCTTGAAGCAGACATGAACATATTGCATTTCTTTAACAGAATAAAGCAATTTGCCATTGATGTACTATTACTTTTAAAAAGCAACATTTCAGGATTTATCTTGTGATTTGGTGTCTGATTGTGACCCCCAGAGCATTGACAGTATTGAAAAAATATATCCCTCAGTCCTCCAGGCTTAGTAAAAGAGGCAAGAGGAAACCAGTGCACCAAGGATAGTATACAACCTACTGGAATATGCGTCTTACACAGATTTGCTCACTCACAGATGAGTTGGGAACTCATTATTATTAAAATAAAGCTACATCCATAACATACATTTTTCATTATAGTACAGAATACTTGAGATTTTACAAATTTTTGGTCAAAAAAAGGTTGTTTTTATCTTTTCTTTCTTATGATGTTTAGTGATGGTAATATAATTCTGGTGTTGCTTTTGTGGGATTCTGATGATTTCCTCAAAAATCAGAGTTTTTTTTCTCTGTTTTTTTTTTTTCTGATACTGGTTTATCATTGGTAGAAAACAGAGAGCTAATCTAAGAGACATTAGTGTAATATAAATTTAAATATCTCCTTGGTTGAATTAGACTGCTGCTGAAAAACAATAGTAATTGCAACAAAAATTATCAAAAAAAAATCAAAAGCATTAAAAATAACAATAAAAAAGCTCCACTTGCCATTAAGAAAAATAATATTCTTTTTTTTTCTGAAACTGTTAACCACCATAAAACCTTTCCTTAACTTAATACCTTAATACCCTTTTTTACCTTTCTAAAAGGTAAAACTTGGCTATGTATTCATATCTCAGACTGTTCTACGGATGACATTACCAGAGCAGTCATGCTTAGGAACATAGGAAATAAAATATTATTACCTTTTGAACATGATTTTAAAGAAACAACAGTGCTAATTTAAGGCTGAATATATCAATGACAACCTGAGAGATATAGCTATAATGAATTCACTTGACAATAAATAAATTAATAATACTTAGAAGTCACACTGATTATGAGGAGCTATTTGGATATGAATAACATAGCTTATCTACCCAGAGAGTTTGCTGTGAAATGTGTATATTAAAATAAAAATATATTAAGACATGTGTGTGCAGGTAAGCCTTTCTTGCTGTTATTGACTCTATTGATGTCACTTACCTATTGGCATCATTTTTATCTTGAAAGGACTCTAAGTGTACATTCATCCTGCTCATTCATTTCTGAGAGCAATCAGGGAGATGGAGATAGCATAGAACAAAGAAGGAAGGCAGGCTATAACTCGAGCTTTTATTTGTTACAAGCAGATAGAAAAATGACAGAGTGATCTGGCATATAGACCATTTATAATTATAAGGTAGGGGAAAATGGGAAATTGTCAGTAACTACAGAATTTTTGGACAAAACCCCTGCAATTTGAGTTAATTATCTCTGCTGAGTTCTTGTTCTGAACAAAACACAAGTGTTTATATAGTTCTATTGTGTCAGAGTTTATTTATACTTGTTTTTTTTATATAGTTTTATTAAAAATAAAAATAGAGAGATCCAGAAACAATGTTTGAAAAGTTTGTTAAAATATACCAACTGTGAGTAAACAAATATTGGAATGCAAAGAATTTGTAACAAATCATTTCCAAATCATAAGGGCATAATGCAGAAGAGAGGAGGGGGGAATGTAGCATGTTGCATAATCCTGACTACATCTTAAAACAGTGCAAGAGCCTGGAGCTCTACCCACTCTAAGCAGCTGAGCCTCTGATAATTATGTTTTAAAGCAGGACTGTTGTTCCATCTTGTTTTTGTTTTCCTGATCATTTAAGAAGTGCAATATTTCTTAATCTATAGAAAGTTTAGAGGACTTTGAAACTTTGAGATTTGCCAGTTTTAAAGAAAATCAATTCCAGATTTCTCAGAAAGCCGGAAGAATCACTTGCTTTAACATCAGTATGAGTAAGCAGCCTGAAAGGTGGATGTTACTCTAGTAAATTCACATTTTGTGATTACTTGTTTGAACTAAGACCAGTCAAACTTTCAAAAGCACATGGCAAACTTTATAAATCAAGTTCAATAAAAAATATGTAAAAGTGAATGTTTGTGAATGTAGTAGTTATCCATGATTGAAAAGATGTAGTCTTCTATTAAATATAAGAACATTTGTATTTTGATGAACTATAAACTGTAATTATAATCTGTGGCAAGTGTAATCAGAAAGCATAAAATTAAACCCTAAAAGGTGTATTTTGAAAAGGTTTTATTTATAATCATAAATGAATTCATGATCTAAAAGTATGAAGAAACGAAGAACATATTCTTGTCTAACGTATCAGGTCAAGCAAGTAGAAACAGCAAAGCAATCATTTTATTGCCATAGCTTAGCTATACTGCAAACAGTGACAATTACAGAAAAAAATGAGCTGAGGGCTGTTTTCTTTTTTTTCTCTCTCTTGTTATCCTCCTTGTTATCCTATCTCTGTATCTTTCAACAGCTGGGGACTAGACTCAGAAGGAACAGTTGATTTCAAACTATCTATATCACCCTCGAGGGGCTAGTGGCTAGTTTCCCAGTATTTGGGCAAATGAGTGTCCTATTTTCATTTTTTTATGTAGAGTACAGCAGTTAGAATTATATCTTACAGTCTACACTGTAATATGCATTTGTAACACAGCTGATAAAGTCTCTGCTCCTTTCAGCAAAATAAGCTGAACATGACAAGGTTCTTGCTCATCTCCTGTTCTCCAGTGAGGACCCTCAACTCTTGAGTTTTTTCCTCTTGGCCCATGAAATCCTACACAGCCAATAGCAAAAGAGATCTGCTGGTTGGTTTTGTGGTCTCACCGTGGACTCCTTTCAGGTAAAACTAAAGATGCTCACCAAGAGGACCCCAGTGCACTCCAGTTGGTCATATGTCTACCTTCTGCACAACTGGTCTGGACCTCTTTGAAAGCAGATGGTAAACATGGACTTTTGGGGTCTATCAGGTTCAAGCCACACAACTTCCTTTACTTGTGTATTGAATCTTTAAGACAAATAAGCAAAATGAAACAAAACAGAAAAAGAAACAGCAAAATAAAGAGAAAAGTAAGGTAAGAAAAATGAAAGTCCAAAACAGGTCAATCTTGAATGATTGCTGCTGTTGGCAGATTTTCTTTGGTGTAGGGAAAAGTATTTACCATGACCAGAAAAAGAAAGGAACCGTGTTAACCTTACTACAGTAACTGTAACTGAAGAGAGCTGAAACTATACCTGAGCTTAGAAGGCGATATCCATAGTTCTGTGTATTAGGCCCCCAAATGTTCTGTGTGAGAATATTGTAATCTGTCAGTCTATCTAAAAGCTACTTTAATTAACATCCTCTAAAACTGAACAAAACAAAGTTCCTAGAATGTTCTAATGCACTCTGCAAAGGATGTGCAAGTTCCAGACATCACTTTTATTTCAACTGAATACTTAGTAGTGGTGGTGTTCCATTTGTACATCTTGATTCTGCAGGCATGTATCAGGCTCTGTTTCAGGACATTCAGCTAATCTTTAAGAGCAAGCCAGGACCTGTTACTGCTGAATATGTAAAATGAAATTTCAAATGGTACAAGCATGCTAAACTTTATTTATTCCTGCAGGTTTTAATACGAATACAAAAAAAAGTTCAAAAATAGCAGAAATGGACAGGTATCAATATGCATGGATGCAATTAATTTGGAAATAATTTTAGACCACCAACTTGCCATCTTAAATGATAGTTTGTCATAGCTTTGAAAAGTATCTCAGAGTATGTGAACAAGCTGGAATTGAGGGCTTATTCCTTCCTGCAGAGAACCATGGCTTAAGTGCTCAAGTGTTATATCACAAATATGGAGCTCTGTTTTTTAGAAAACCAGAAATTTATTCTCTGTGGTATAGGCACAGAGTTTCATCTGGAGAGAAGGGGATTACTGTAGTGCCTTCCCTTGCATGGGGTAGAAATGCCTTCCCTGTTAGACAAAAATGGCAGTTAGACTCTTACCAGTAGAAACTGATTTGTGTCAACTTCCTAGGGAGTTGAAAATATCTTAATCTGGTATTTTGATACAATAAACATACATTTTGGTTTCAATAAATACTTCTGTGTATAAAGATGCCAAAAATTCCATTTAAAGATGTCTCAAAAGTCTTTATTGTCACTTTTGTGAAGAAATGCTCTGTAAAGAATTTTTTCCACCTGACCTGAAATATTTATTTTAGCTTCCTGATACTTTTTTCTTGATAACTTTACTCTACAGATTGGCCAGTGAACTGAAAAATTAATTATTTGCACAGTCAAAGAGTGAGTGGATGGAAGAATCCTTGGTTTCTTCTTCCTCTCATGTCTATAAAAGAAAACAGCTCTTTTTTTTAGGTTTTATATTTTATTTTATTTTATTTTATTTATTTTATTTTATTTTTGTGAGCTTAGTTCCTCTTAATGTGGTTAGTTAATAAATCTGGACAGGCGAGCATGTCTTGACAAAAAGTTTCCAAATAACTATTCCCTTCTTTCTTGAAAGGTGAGTCCTCCAAAACTCTGCAATTATTAAATAGTTCTCTTAAGCTACACTTAGCTGTTCTTCCCATTTTTGACATCAAGTATCGTTGATATCATCTCAATTCTAGACTTTACTCCCTTGCAATCTTTTAAGTTAAAAAAAAAACAAAAACAAAAACAAAAGCTTCTTAGTATTTCCCAGGCTCAAGTAAAGTCAGTAGGGTTTCCTTTTCTGGACTTCCCTTCAAATATCTGTAATGTAAAAAATATAAATATGAATAAAAGTATATATAAAATAATGTTATCATAAATAAATATCTCCATCAAAAACTTAAATACTGAAAACATTTTGTGTGTGTGTGTGTTTTTTTTTTTTATTTTTGAGATAATCCGTAACTGCTTCTTGTAGTCATTACAATTTAGGAAGTAAATTTTAAAAATATAAATTGTTTATACATTTCTGTTATTTATCTTGTTCCTTGACAACTTCAGTAAAACTTTCTGCTAATACTTGCTAGTTTGCTGCTTTCCAATATTAGTCATATGGGTGTTTAGCTTTCTTCTTAAACAAAAGATTTGTGTAAATAATTTTCATTCAATATTTTGAATAAATATATATTTTTTGGATCTGGTGCAAGTGTTCCAATTTAAAAAAAAATGTCTAAACGATCATCTGTAACTTCTATCATCCTCTTATTTCAAAAGAATATATTATGTCTTTAGAAAAAATATCCTTCTGTTTGTTTGAAGCTTGTTGTTTAAGCTTTTAGCAAAACACTGGAAATACTCGTTTTGGTTTATCTCTCTGGAGAAAGCCTCTCCAGGAAATGATGTTCTCCCTATGAAAAGTTTTGTCTCGTATAGGCTTACAGCGAGGCCTGGAGGGCTTGAGTTTGTGAGTGTGTGCATGTGTGGATGTGAGTGAGTGTGTGTACGTTTACTAACACATATTGCAGTAGCTCTCTTGATGGTCATATCCTTACTAAGCAATACATAACTTTGCCTACAAACCCATTTTCTGCTAGAAGTACACAATATCCTTTTCCCTTACGATGTTTTCTGCTGTATCAATACCTTGTCCCTTATTCTGCGCATTTTGCCCAAGCCACTGCACCTGTTTGTGGTGACGTTCACGTGTGCACATCCTTCCCTTGACCACAGCTGCAGTCTGCCCGTGTTTGAGTATAACTTACATTTTCTGAACTCTTCTTCCAGAGACTCATTTTCCTTTAGACTTGGCACAGTTTGCATCCTTGGCTCAAGTTTTGCTGGTATATTCACCTCTTTCCCAAAAGTTTATTTGAGGTGCTTAAGGTTTGGTTGTCTAGTTTGAGTCGTATTATAGGGACCTTGTTTTCTAAGCTGATGAGCAATTATGCTGAAGAAATGTCTGCCTTGATAATTTTTGCCTCTCTAATTTGCATCATCTTGAATGTTATTGTATTGTAGCTGCCAGGACTCAATTCCTGTAAATCTAGTCTGACAGCCCCTATCAGGTTTATGATTTCTTATTCCATCTGTTTCTGAGTTCCATTATTTTTGTTAGTTGCTTTTTTTCTTCCTTGTGTGTTCCCTCATACTCCAATTACTGCTATATAATTATTAATTATATCTAGCTGTTAGCTTGGCTACTGATCACCTGGAATCTAATCTCTAATCTAAAAAATATATTTAATTTTTAACTGTCTTCTAGAAATTCCTGGTGCCACCTCTTGGTTAAATGGTTGAAGTGCAGCTCTTTTTGTCATCAGCATAAAAGAGATGTTGTCTGTGCAAATAACTATTTTAAATCATATGCAGAAGAGTTTATTGCTAAAAAACTTGTGTGTAACTTAGATGTTAGATTCACCTTAGAGATCTATGCTAACTTGAAACACATATTTACAATGCATAAAAATAAAGAAAATGTATATTTTTAATATACATTACAGTAGCTTTATAAATTTTTAAAATATTTTCTGTATTTAAAAGATCCAAATGAATACCAATACGTCTATTTTCAGACTGCACTTATTAAACCTATATGGATAAACAAACTAGATAACCCAGCTCCTGATTCTTTCTGCTGGTTTCTTTTCATTTGGCATCTTTACTAAGGAGCGTATATGAATTCTAAATACATTTCCCTTAACAGTAGCTGTGTAGACTCATTATGAAATCTAATCCCAGTCTTAATCAGTGTACTTAAACAGAATTCTTTTTATATTGATAGAAACATACATATGCACCTGTGTTTTCCTTTTTTTTTTTTTTTCTTTTTCTGTAATATATGTAGTCCTACTGGATATATGAATTTTGCCTCAGAATGCTATTTACTGATTTATGAAGGGAATGCTACTGCACGTATTAAATCAGTGATACCAAAGGAGATGGCCTCTACGGACTCCAGCATAGTATATTCCTCGGCTCATACAGTTTTACTTTACAGACTGCGTAAGTGGTGAACTGGAAGAGCCCCAGGTACGGAGGCAGAAATGAAATTACCCGGTAGCTACAACATCAGATTCCAGTCTGATACAGAGAAACAATATGTCAGCCCAAAGTGCCTATGGGACAGACTTAATAGGATTTCTGGAAACCTAAAATGACTGGAAAACTCATATCCTGAACATCCACACTTTCCCCTAAACAGAGCCCCATGGCACAGAGTTGGCAAACAGTTCTGTGTTGTTTCCAGGCTCTTAGGCAATTCTCTGGCTCAAGGTTTCCTCAGTTACCAGAGTGATTCATGGCTCACTTCATGAAACTGAATATGAAACACCAATTTTTTTTCATAAAATATGTCCGTATACTGGAAACATCGGTAGGGAGAGCTGTTGAGGGCTTTGGGGGCTTTTGTTTGTTTTTTTTCCTTTGTTTTTGTACTATTAGAGGTTCCTTTGATTTGCTTGCTTGCTTGTGAGGCGCTTTTATTGGATTTTGCCATCTGGTTGTCCTTCCATAGTAACTGGTTAAGTTGGATTTACATGATTAAGCCTTCCGTTAATGAGAGGAATTTATGCATAATTTTGGTTGAGAGTGGAAGACTTGGCAACAATGTTAGTGATTAATTGTCATTAAGTACTTCTGCAAAAATACAAAATCCATTTTGTTTTACAAATATGTGAGCCTTAATTAGGTGAATTACCTAATAATTGTTGCATTCTGACCCGGTGTAAAATCTGACTTAACTCCTGAACTCATTTTGCAATCTGAGAACCAAAGGTCTACATTCAGATATTATATGTGCCAGATAACTTGCTTTCCTCTAAGAGGTGACATTTAAAGAGGTAACATTTAAAAGTTAACCTGAAAAGGAAAAAGTATTATTGGAAATCTGAAATAAAGTGCTACACAAATTGCTGCTTCTTTGAAAAATAACACAAAACTCAGAGCCTTACCGTTTTATTGCTTATAATTCATTATCCATTCTCACTGCTTTCTCACATAAAATTCCAGCACCTCATTTTTTATTAGAAAGATAAAAAAATGGACATCTAAGTGTTGGATCCTTCATATCCTACAGATAAGAAAAATACAGCTGGTAGAGAGGTATGTTGTAGTATGATAGCTCAGGCATAGAAGTTTGGGAATCACTTTCCCACCACTTTCGAACTTCTTGTTTGTGTATGTGACTTCAGATAAATTATTTCTTTTTAATGTGATCCTTCATTTCTTTTCTCAGCTTGTAAATTCTTTAGGGCAGTGTCCAGCACAATGGACAAAATGCATGGTAATAATGCATAATTTTTATATGAACAAGTGTGTATAACTATAAGATTGTGGATTACAAAGTTTTCTGCGAACATGGGGTGAAACGCTGTGTGATCTTGACTGTTGACTCGAAGATATTTTATTTCAGGTGTTTTTCTTATATTGTAATCGGCATTATCTGAGAACCTGGACTGCTCAATTGTACATTTTGCATTTGTATGATTTGTTCATAAAATTAATCTGGAAGATATATAGTGCAATATAACAAGACTTCAGCTTACTTCATTCATTTAAAAAAAGTGATATTTTAGTTTGTCATTCTAAATATTCTGTAGTAACCTGCTTCTGCTGAAAGAAAGGATCCTAAAACCATTTTCTTTTCAAATTAGAATGGCATGAACATGGCCTTTTCTCACATAACAGATCCTATCTATATGTGAAAGAATGACAAATCTGCCCATGTTCGTCAGAAATACTTTTGATTTTTTCTATCCCTCACAGAAAGACTGAATAAGAGAGACTGCTGTTCCTCCTTGGTGCATAAACTGGATGTTATAGTCCATTGTGCAACCAGAAATCCATTGAAAGAAGTTTATAAATGTCACTCAGACTATAACCAAAACATGTCCCTAGACCTCCTTTGGACCACAACATCTATAGAGTATGATGGAACTGAAAGGAAGGATTTTATGAAGGAAAAGTTTTATGAGAAGAGAAAAGAGACAATGGGTCTTTAGTGCATTGGCTTTGCTAGAAGTGGCAGGTGTGAATGCATAGCTGTGTAGCCCTCCTTATTCAGCCTACCGTTTCTCAGCTGATAGAACTTTTTTTTCTGTTTTTCGGTTTTGCAGACTTTTGAAAAAAATTCCTATCCCTTTATCGCAGCTGAGGTAAAAATCATTGAGAATTCACAGGTGTAAACTAATGTAATGCCATTTCTTCGTGGTGTAAATTTTCAGACTAGAATAGATAGTACTTTAACCTTCCTATTTCAGCTTCTCCACGTGTTAAATGAGTCTCGGGATAATTACTTCCTTTCCTCACAGGGGTGTTGTGAGAATTAATTTGTTAACGTTTGCATGGAGTTTCCAAGATGCAAAGTGTTATACATGTGCTAATTAGTTTGATTATTATTAGCTGTATGTCATTTGCACTGTCAGGAAACCCATGCATTAATAATCCAGCACAACGGTTCAGTTTTATACACTGCATCCTGGCCAAAGTTCGAGAAATACCTTTCATAAAAGACACAGCAGAAGAAATAAAGGTGTGTGTTATGTAGAGCTGCACCCAAGAGTGCCATTTTCATCCTGTAAACATTTTGTTGTAGTGGTCTTTAATTCTTAAAGTAACTATGAAAACCATGTTATCACATAGGTTTCTGGACTCTGGGTCTTCAATTACAAGGAAATTTTGAAAGTACATAGAAAGTTGATCTTTGGGTGGGGAGTTGTATTCTGCCAAGTATAAATAGGTCTGTAATCAGGCTCTTGGATCTGGATGTAATTAAGCAACTGGTAATGAATCTCTCTGTTAGTACATGTTTCCACTATCATCTTTCATAAGACTTGATGCTAAAGCCACTTTACCGTCCTAAGAAGAACAAGAAAACTGAATGCATTAAAAGAAAAAGAATCAGCTTTTAAAGAACTTATCAAAACTTTCCTAGAGATGTGCGTTCTTATCTGGAAATCTGTGATAATGACTTTTCAACAAGTGAAAAACAAAACAATATTATCTGACATACTGAAAGAAAAAAAAAAAAAAAAAGAAACATATAATTCATGCCAAGAAGCAGGTCTGCCAAATGAAGTTCTCATAATAAGTAACAGTCCCATTAGCACCCTCTTTCATGGGCACTCCTCTCTGACTTCCTAGCATGTTGTTCACTCCTTCTGCCTGTTTTCATCTTCTCTGTGGAAACTTTTCATTCCTTCCTTTTAGTCCTTGTGCTCTCATCATTCATGCTGCTTCTTGTTATTGCTCTGTTATTTCTTTTCATGTCTTTAAGGTCTATCTGTGCTCACAATTTTCTGCTATTTTCATCCAGTTTCTAGATAGTTCATCTTACTGTGATAGTTCATCTTACTTACTCTAAGTTTCCAAAATAGTTCTTCCCCATGAGTCAAAAGGAGACAATTAACTTAGATAATTATAAATTTTGGATACTTGAACTTCACAAAGATATATCCTAATTAGAGTGTCTCTATATAGAATTTGTGATCAGGACTAAAAGCTGAATTGATCAAAGGAAGATTTTTTTTTTTAATCATAAAAAGACTATTAAATAAATATTTCCAGAACATGTATGTCATTTTTCCTCAGGAATTGGAAACTCCCAGCTTCAGTGACAGACCCTGCTATCCACTCTGAAGCAGTAACTCTGTTATCACGATACTCATCTGTGATGAGGAGGAGATCCCATTTTGCTATTCCTGCTTTAACTTAGGGTACCTGTTTATCCTCAATTTGCAGTAGGTGTAGAAAAAAGGGGTTGAATGTACCAACTCTCTGCTTGTTCATTAATGAAGAAATGTCTCTGTGAATTTTATTTATGTGTTAAAAAGATTTCGGGAAGAAGAAAATTCTTGTAGTCATACACTTTCTGGAGCTGGGGATATAATTCCTCACACAGCTCTGTCCCTAAGCTTTCTGCAACTTCAATCAAGGTAATCACATTCTTAAGAGTGAAGCTTATGCTATGATGTTTTGCCAAGACAGCACTTCTCTGATAAGTCCGTCAGAGTCCAACATTTTACACCTCTGTTACGTTTAGATGACTAATGTACAATAAAAGGTAATTCAGTAGTAAGAGAGGATTTCTGGTGGAGGAAATTTCTTCTCAAACAGTTTGAATGAATCTGTTATTACACAAACTGCTCACTCTCTGAAGATATGATCTCCATTTCATAAATTGTACCGGCAGCCACACCATTACTCAAACCCAGTTCACGAATTGCCTTTTCACAAAAGGAAGAGGAAGGACTGAAGAAGAATTGGTGACATCTGTTGGCATGGTTATTAAAGCTGATTTGCTACCAGTCATTCAATGCTAAGATGCTTCATCATCTAGAATGTCATACAGTGCTGTGATCATGGTGGAAATCTGTCACCTAATAGGTGGCAGTTGCATCTCTATTGTAGAGAGCAAAGAGCTGCTGAAGTTAAGAAACAGCTAGGTTGACTATTCTAGTTTAAGAGATTAAGATGAGCCAAAGCCTGAATTTTGAGTTACTTTTTACAAATAAATTGAATACTTTTAGCACATCTAACAACCTTACTTTCTTCTTTCACTGCTTTATTTTTGGGGGGGGCGGGATTTGTTTGATTTTGCAGTCCTTCAGAATAGGACATAAAAAGTCATTCTTATTTTAGGAAGTATGTGTTAATGTGTTATATTTTGGATTGTAGCACACAACGTAATTTTTAATAGACCTTTAAGAATCCTACTCAACTTCGATCAAACTGTTGGAAATATATTTAGCATAGTTATGCCTTTGGCCTCAGCAATGGGAAGACCACTGTAATTCCAAGAACAGAAAGACTGATGTATTAAAATGCAGATTTCCATGTAATAGTAGAGCTGTATTGCTTACGGGACTGGCTCATTATCTGTTAAAGTTTAGGCACACGAATATTTTTTACGAGTCATTCTTGAACAAAGTTATAACCTGCAATTTTGCCCTCATATATATAATTCATAGGTACAACAGACTTTGCATTAATAGCTAAGATTAGTTACAACTAAACCCTCATCCATATTGATTTTTATAATATTAAGACATGAATAACAGAAAACAGTGCCAGCAGCAGGGATTTAACTTAAAACCAAAGACGGGCTAGCATTATGGATTCACAGGCTAAGGGAAATAATTAAAATATTAAGAGAAAATGGTAGTTTGTCCATCTGCTCTTGACTATGTCAGTGAGAAGATAAATGCTGTGATGTGAAGTTATTGTAGCATTTCTAGTGAATAAAAAAGATTTTTTTTTCACCCTTTTCAAGGACCTAATAATTTTGAAAGATAAAGGCAACAATATTAAAAGAAAGAAGAAGAAAGTTTTTTAAAAAATAATAAAGCTAGATCTCAGATTTTCATTTATCTCAACAATAAATATAAAAATCTTTTATAAAAGCAGACAAGTTTGGATTCTTTCTCAGAAAAC
>JAUBNY010001046.1:23245-33404 GCA_032275445.1 Crypturellus soui
AAAGCTTGAAAAATCATTCCCATCTCTCAAGAATTCCAAATTTTATATAGAAGGTGGAGGGAAATACTGAGATGATAGGAATCCTATTTTGCATAAGATACTCTTTGACAGAAGGGGTAAATCACTTACTTCACCAAACAAAAAGTTAAGAAATGGGAAAAATCATAAAAAGACTTCCAGAATATAAAATATCAGAATATATTTTCCTGTGACTATAGTTCTAGCTCTTTTCTGAGCTGCTATTTCAGTTTCCTCTCAGCAGAATGGAAGCCAATTCCAGTAGCACTTTCTGCTTTCTTCTCCAGTTCAGCTGTCCATAGATTGCTGCACTTTGTATGTGAACCTGAATTTGACTTGCATTTACTAGAGGCAACGAGGAACTTCAACATTTCCTTTGAGAAAACACCTTTATTAAACTGTAGACATGCTCTGAGTATACATTAGACATAATAATAAATACTATCAGTGATTATTCTGATGTACTGGAAAGCAATTTCTGCTGTTTTCCTAGGGTGTTATCAGTAGAATGCCTAAGAAAAGGCAATTTAGCACAAAGAAAAGAGAAAGTAACATAAAAGAAGATTTTATGTTTGTTCTATAGCAGCAGACACATGAAAATTTTATTTAAAAATCATGTGTTTTTTGTTACAGATTTAGCAAGGACTGTTTGTGGAAGAGATAATACCCCTAATTCTTATGGTATCAAGCTTTCAATTTTAACATTATTATCAGTCCTTTTTTGACTGTACAGTTTTCAACTGCGTAAGGTACATTTTTAATGTATAAAAACAGACGTTCTCTAACTAAAATCACTGCCAGATTTTTGTGCAGAGCTGTTACTAGATTTTAATTACTAGAATATGTAATTAATGAGGAGAGAGACATTCTTGTTCCACCTGGAATTTTTCAATTTCTCTATTTGTGTTCAGTTTCTTAAATACATATATATGCATGTGCATCTGCATCTACATCTAGATATTTTTATATATATCTGATATTTTCAAGTGGCCTATGACAAATTGAAGTTATTGCTTTAAAAACTGTCCAGCTATAATTCCTTTCAGGGAGTGTAGTTCCTTTTGACACTTTTCAACAGAAAAGTGAGGCTTTTGCTTTAAAAATACTCCAGCTTAAGTTGATATTTTGTCCGTACATTCTTCCCCAGCGCAGTTCTTTTTTCATTGTCATGTTTTCTGAAAAGGATAGAGAAGATACTTTTATCAACACCCTCACATCTTGCCAAGAAATACATATTAGAGAACACATCAAAAGACTGCTAAGCATAAAATAAAAATGAGGCACATACTTCTCTACCCTAGTCCCTCCAGTCTTGCCCAAACCTAGGGCAACAGCCTTCTCACAAGCACAATTTTTATAGGTAACCTTTGGGATAAAACTTTCCATGAATGCCTTCTGACCCACTCTTCCTGTATGGATACTATGGACAGAAGTATAAATCTGTATTAAAAAACAAGACCATTCCCTGTTCATCTGAAATAGTTTATTAGCAGGTGAAGCAAAAAAGCAGCTGGGAGTAGAAAGTACCAACTGGTCTAAGGAAGAGCTTTAGAGGGAAGTAGGTTTCAGAGTTCTGCTCATAATTAAATTTTGCTTCCCTTAATCACATTCAGTCAAAAATCACTCTGCACATTTGGCTTGCAGTATGTCTGACTCTTGTACATACACCTGTATGGTTGCAGTGAACTGCTTGTAAGTATGTAGTTAAGAAAGTTGTATAGTAAAGGATCATATGATGAGTGTTCATACTCTCTCTTTGTCTGTTTTTACTTTTAGGGTACCTGACTGTCAGAGGGCAGCTCAGTAATGCTGGGCTGATACTTAGGGAACATATCACGTAGCGTCTTCACAAACAAGTTGCTTATTCCTTGGCACTCAGAGCTATCTGTGTCAATGCTGTACCTTCTATACCTTTTATACACAGGAAATTGGGAAATTTAATGGTGTGAGGAGTTACAAGGGATCATGTGTAATGTGCTTAGAATTTGAGACCGATTACTATCACTTTGGTATTGGTAAGAGTCTTGGGATGCATAGATCAGATTAGCTGAAGGTGAGCAAGAAGACAGTGTTGGAAAATAATGAAGAGAAGTTTCTGGATCTGTTGGGTTCCACATTTCATCTTTCCTGAGAAATGCTGAAATTCGGACATTCCTTAATTCAAAGAAATATCTTTTGAGAAGTTTTGCCTTTTAGAAGTCCAACAAGAAAAACAGAACACAACAAAACAAATGAAAGTCTGAAAATAACAAACTTGACAGTAATGCATCATTCCAATAAAATCTTAATATCTGATTATTTTTGTATTCTGTAGAATATATAAGAAAATAAAGCATTTGTAAACTAATTCTTTTTTTTTTTAACCTTCAAAACAGACTAAGGATAATAATAGGAAGGTACTGCTAACGTGTGGGAGCTTTGCAGCTTCCTGGGTATACTAAGTCTACAGTGTTGTATCCTAGGTTTCCTGCCTGTACTTGTCACCCTCCTCTTCTGCTTGTGCTTTTCTCTTACACTTTATTCATCTTTTTTCCATATTCAACTCTTCTGCTACCCTTCAACTGGTTTCTTTCACTTACCTACATCCCTTTCACCAGCTTTTGAGTTTTTTCATTCATACAGACCAATAACAATTTTAGCATCGCTTGAGTAGCTCAGCAGGGAGTAAGATGCTTGTTACTATGTCTTGGAGGAGAAGGTTGTATAGGACAAATCCCAGTATGCATTGAACTGGACAGGATGTCACCTGCCAAAAATCTGTTTTTCTCTGCAGAAGGGCTCGCAGTGTAAATTCAAGCTTTGAGGTTTTTTTTTTTTTCCTCTCCAGATCCTCATTAGAGCATTTTAGCAGCACATAAGATATACTGTTGAAGTCGTAAGAAACAAATTCATGTTGGCTGTTTCCAGATACCTGACCCTCTGGCCCTTTTTGTTTCAACAAAACAGAACTTTTCAAAGGAAGGGACGGAATAAACTATGGGCACAAAACACCTGTATTGCTTTGCGTATTTTGAGTAAGAAAAAATAAGAAAAAGGAAAATAATAAAGGTGATGTTCTATTTTTCTGAGACATCCCTTGTCCTTGATGGCCATCCAAGAAGAAATGTCAAGGTCTGGCAGTGAGGTTAATAGGGCCCTGCAAGCTAGAAGCAGGTTATGATCAACAAGGGTTTTTTTCCCTCAGTGAAAGGGCTCTCCAGAGGCTTTGGCAAAGTGAGACTGAAGTAAGATATCAGCTTCTGAACCTTTTTATTTTTTTTTTAATTTTCCCAAGCATAATAGCATAAAACTGGGGTCCTCTGGCAGCAGGATAATTTATCTGATGAAACTTTTGTCTTTTGTTTTCTCGCTCTAAGAAGAAAAACCCTCGAACAAAGGGCCTCCAGTAACACTGTAAGATGTAATGGATGCATTCAGTTAGAATGGTATTAGGATGATTTGCTTCCAGTTATGTCATAATTAGACAAATATTTTTCATTCCTCTTAATTGGCATACTCCCACAGAGAGTTAAAGGTTTAGTTAAAAAATAAAATACTTTTTTTTTTTTTTAAGAAGTAGAGTAAAAATTTAGCTGGAATGGAACAAGAATGGATTAGGAAGTATTTGTATTCTGAAATCTGCCTAATCTGTTTTATTTCAGTAACTTTGGTGCTAAGTATTAATGGAAAGTATTTGCAAGCATTTTCTAGAAAGGATTTCTAGAAAGGATTTCTAGAAAGAAATTTAATTGATGCAATACACAATTTTGCAATTTATTTTGCAATTTATTGCAAAATCGGGTGCAAAATTTATTTCATGCAATTTAATCTGTGCACATGAAATCAGAGTCCATGTCATTTTAAACTACAGAGCTGAGTTATAGGTATGAACTGATTATCCTCATGTAATATACAAAATTTCTTTAATACTAACACCTGACTACTTCCAGAGAAGACATGCCTAGAAGAACAAACTTTAACACTTAAAATTCTGCTGAGTAAAGTCAGGAAAAGCTAAGCATAACTGATAAAAATAAGGAAAATAGTGTCATTTAAATCTTTTGAAATTTTCTCCCAGTCACAGAAAAATATGACTTCAAGAGAAATTAAACTTTCAGCTGATCTAACTGTTGGTTGCATATCCAGAAAAAAAATGATTATAATAATAAAAAAGGTTTATGTCATTAAAAATAATATTATTCTTTTTCTCACACTTTGGCTTCATAATGTTTTTTATTATAGATCTCTGCTTTATTATTATTATTTTTGACCCATTTATCCCACTAGCTGTCTCCAAAACAGTGTTCAAAATAATATGTCTGTCTATATATGGTAAATTTAAAACTTCCCCAAGCTTAAATTTAAGAGTTGTCTTCTCTACACAGAAAATATTGTTATTTAGTTTTGCATGACAGGTGAAAACAGAATCTAAATTTGGTTCTCTGAAGACAAACATTGCAGCTGTAATGGGAGAATTCAGATAAAGTTGGTTACCAGATTTATTTTACCTCTATAGTGATACTGTTACTCTCTGGAATCCGGTGGGGTCTTTTTTTGTTGAGGTTTTTGCATATGAAGAAATACACCTTTTTAAATTGTTTTCAGGCTTATAATGATGATTCATATGAAGCAGAGATGGTAATGTCTGCAATAGTATGACAAGACAAATTTGCATAAGGCCAACACAGTTTTTTTTTACACATATGATGTGAGTTTTTTTTTCATTGTCTTACTCTAATGTGTTACCATAAGTTACTTAGGCTGATAAATGTTATTATTATTATAGGGGAATCCTGCTGCCTGGATAGCTTTCAGTAATGACTAGATGTCTGCTTTTACCATTTCTTTTCTTCCTGCAGTGCAAGGAAAGGAAAAATGCTACTGCATATATCATATATAAGCAATAAGGCCAGCATAAGCCTTTTATCACTTAGATAAGGACAGACAGGTCCCCTGGTACTTTAGACAGTTTGATCCTTATCTGACATAAAAAACTGACATTGAGCTCTTCTGACTATTTCAAACCAGCATTTTAAAGAGAAAATGACTGACATTTTTCTATTTCAATTTCTCTTTTTTTTTTTTCCCCATCTAGTTTGTAGTTAAAACAAGCTTTCAAACTTGCAGGCATCATGCACAGAATAACTGAGGCAATCAATGTAGTAATTATCTGTTCCTAGAATGAGCTGAAGGCAGGCTGGGGCTCTCCTCCCTACATAAAAAATGTGAGGGAATGTGAACAAAACTGAATGAGCAGAGTTGCTGATTTTTATTTACATTAGTTTCATCAAGGAGATGTGAATTTAAATCACAGTCTAGTCACAATCTCATAACATAAAATTATTTAATTTTATCCTTAAATATATGAGACCTTAGTTATTATTGCTAGTTACATTATTTGTTCTGCTTTTTTTTTCTTTTTACTCATTGCAACTATTTCGATATAATACATAACAATACCTCTAATGTATAAATATATGATATGCCACTGTAAGAAAACAGCATGCACAAATACATTTATTATGCAAACATTTTCCAAACTTTAATGATGAGAATGCCCATGATCATATATTAAGAGGTGTCATCTCACACTGTTCGTTGGTCTACCTGGTACAGTCTTCCAGTAAAAATATTTGATATTTCATAAAAAGCAAGATGCAACAGTGATGCACTCAGTTCCACATATAGGTAAACTGCAGCCCACATGTGGAAAACACTTCAGCCAATCTTCTCCAGCAACCTAATGAAGAATTTTGGAGATATGATTACCTATCTATGAAACTTTAAATAATAAAAAGAAAAAGAAAATAATAATGAAAAAAATCCTTTCTTTCTCATCGCTCAAGACACACTTTCTTTTTTTAAGTCATCTACTGCATGCAGATCATGGTGAATCTTATTATTTAGACAAACTACTTTTATTTGTTGATTTAACTTAATTTCAAGAGAAAAGTCAACTTTATTTTTGTCTGACATTAAATGAGAGTAGAATTGAGAACAGAAATGAGAGTAGAGCTAGGAAATGTCAGGAGATTTCAAATTTTATCTTGGTCTGGAGCTCTGGCTGGTAAAGGGCTGCAGACCCAGGACTCTGATTCTTTAGAATAAGACCAACCTAAATCCCAAAGCTCCAGAATCTCAAGCTAGCTCTATCAGAAGACTCCTTCAAGGTGAGGAATTACAGGTCTTGAACAAGGAAACCAAAAACACTGATTCCCCAGGCTTAGTAAGTTCTCAAAAAAAATGACAAGATTTTGCTTTAAATAATATTTTGATTTTGTGAAAGGGAATTTTCCCAAAACAATTTCATAGAATGTCTGACTAGACATAATCTGCATTGGCAAACAGTATTTTGTAGGCTTTCACTCCTTGAAAACATTGTAACTTGACATCTGAGTATAGTCATTTGTACCCACTGATTGTGGATGCAGCAATGACTTGCTTTAAGTACTATTCTAGGACAGTATTTATGATTATGAGCTAGGAAAAAAACCTCTCAAATTATATATTTAAGACATAATTGCTGGTTAAATGAAGGCAAATCCTATGTTTCCACTTTAAAAAATGGAAATGTCCTGAGGGCACATTTCATCCTGAGAGCTATGTAGACTTAGAAAAGATTTCTCAACACATAAGAGAAAACCCTATGTTCTACACATACATACATTGCTAAAGATGCTGTTCTTGTGTAACTGTAGCTGTCAAAGAAGGTGATGATGATTTTAGTGAAATTCTCTCTCAGGTGACTTGTGAAGATGAGGAATAAAAGTTTTTGTTCATTTGTTTTTAATGTGATTCAGTGAAATAACAATAAAACCATGAAAGTGGGTTGTATCTGTTTAATTTTTTTAAATGGATAGTAGTAGAACTAGTAGATAGTAGATGAATACTTGAATACTTGCCATTGAATACTTATCTTTAACATTGACGTAAGCATAAAATCTCCCTATATACTTCTTGAAGGTGAATTCTGATTACCTGTTGTTACTGGCATTATCCCTTGAGTACAAAAGAGAAATGAAGTATCTGAAGAGCATGGGTGGTTTAAGAAAAAATAGTCTTTGATATGTCCTCTGCCTAAGAACTTTTCTAAGGCACAACCAAAACTTTAGTACTTTGGGTAAAAAGTCAGTTTATTGGTTCCAAGAGGTTGTCCTTGGGAAACAAAGGACTCTGTATTTTCAGTTTCTTTCATCCTGTGTTACTTGCACTGGTTTTGTTGAGACTAGAACTCTATCATATTGGAAACCTCTGTTCAATCAACAGTACTTTTACTAGGAAAGTTATTATCTGTTATCTATTCTGAAGGAGTATTTCCTGAATCAATACGGACTAGAAAGAAAGAAAGGAAAACACTTACAAGATGAAAGTAAAGAGCAGAATTCATTTTGTTTGAATTTAATGACATATATTTCAGAAGACTTTGTTTAGTCTCTTTATTACTTTGAGAATTTCTTTCTCCCTTTCTTTCTCTCTTTCTTTCTCTCTTTCTCTCTTTCTCCCTTTCTTTCTCTCTTTCTCTATCTTTCTCTTTCTCTCTCCATTTTTTTCAGCATGTGAAAATTGTTGAAGTTTGAAAGCCGTCGTGGTGGCGGGGCAGGGGAGGGGAGGGAAGTAGATATCAAATCAGTATCAGATTCACAGTCTGAGGACCATAGGTCCAGTCACCTTCCTAGGAGCGAATTGAGGTTCCAAATAGTATGATAAACTATAAGCTCGACTCTGGCAGTATTGGATTCATGAACAGTCTGTCAACTGTAGGTCCGATTGCTCACCCCCCAAACAAGTAGTCAAGTTCACAAACAGCATGGTTTATTCAAATGCAACATTTACAAAGCAGGTTTCGGATGTCAGTATAGGAAATTCTCTACTACAGCATGGGGTTTTAGCTAGCTCTGATGTACAAACGTGCAATCACCACTCACCGCAGAAGATGGAGAGAGCTCTCGGTCTCAAGTCTCCTCAGGCAGCGTCCTGACCCGAGGGGAGGAAAGGGGGATCAGCCTGTCAGCTGACCCAGGAGTTATGATGGAATCTTCTCCCCTCTTTTCTCATCCTTCATTCACCTTTTATACTTTTCTTTTCATTCAGGTGGAGCTTGAGTGACTATAATCACACTTAATATTGTTATTGTTTGGTGAAAAAGTTTCTTGCTTTCATTTAAAGGTACAGTCAATCGAAAATGTAGGGCACACGCTCAGTGAGGAGTGGTCATACCTCAAAGGTGGGTAACTTCTGGGATAAAGGTGCACGTTGGCATTATAATGAGCTTATAAAGAGCAAAGTTCAAACAAAGTTCATCTGAAAGGAGTGATTTGCCACCCTTGCTGACTCAGCACCGGACGTCTTATAATATATCTCCCGTTGGACAGCAGTGCAGCTTATCAGCCCAGCACAGGGAGTGCAACAGAGTCTTGACTATATCGAAGATTCTCAGGTAAATATTTTCCCACAATTGCAGGAGATTCGATTCAATCACTGATGTTTTTCCTGATAATGATTTATGTTTCATGGAACTCATGGAACACATCATCAGTGATCATTCAGTCTACAAAAATGTAGGTGCCTTAAACATAGGTGGCAAAGTGTAAAGTGTGCCAATGATTGTTTTGAACATTTAATCTATATAACAAGAAAACTTTAAGATCTAACATATATAAAAAAAAAGAGCATCAGGATACTGAATAGTAAAAGAGCAGGGGATATCAGGGATCAGAAGACATCAGAATCGTGTACCTATAATTCATGGCAAAACACCTTAAGAAAGACATTGTGTTGTAACCCTTAGAAAAATTGTTTGGTAATGTTTTAGAATGCCTAAACACAATTATGATATATCATTATGAATATAAGAGTTTTACACTTGGAACATCTGATATGGTTTTAGACACAGACACTATTGCATCTAAATGTACTTTCTCATTTTTCCATAAATAAATTATTTCAACAATGGTGTTTGTTCATATACATGAAAATGAAACAATTTACACTTTGGCAGTGAAAAATAAAACATTTTTATAAATGACTCTTTTTCATAAACATAATGTATACTGAAACTTTTTTTTGACAAGGAATTTAGTTTTGACATAAATAAATACATTTTGCAGAAGCTGCTTGTAGGCCTAAAAATAATTGAGATTTGTGGGGAGCAAGAAAGGGAGAAACTTTGGAGCTGGGTCTTGTTTTGGCAACTAAAACTTGAACCATTTCATTCAACACTTGAGGTTAATTTTTTTCATCCTATAGATTTCCTTTCATTTTTCGAAGTCTCTTCTAATCTCAATATATTGGTTATAACCCTATTGTTTATAGCTTTATAATCCAACTGGTTATTGATTATAGCCTTATTGGTTATAGGTTATAACTGAAATCTCTAAAATATTATTATTATTATTATTATTATTATTATTATTATTATTATTATTATTATTATTTATTCATATTGTTGTGGAGCACAAACCTAATTTTTGGGCAAGGTGCTAAGTACTAGATACTGTAAAAGTACAGAACAAGAAAAAATAAAGTGCAACAGTTTCATTTTTTTTCTGCAGATATCCTTTCCTTTATTTTCTGTCCTTCATCTCTTGTTTTACTGCATTAGCTATACCCTGATAGGTCTTGCTACATAATGATTAAAAGCAAACATTCAAGGAGATGGATGAAATATATTCAGGTGCAATCACTGATTAAAGTGCATTTCAAGTTCCCATTGTTGTCATTCACAATGATACTTAATGTGAGCAATGCATCTAGATCAAGATGAAGCTCTGTAGTCGACAGCAGGGATAAGAGCTCTTTGAATCATAATTTGCATATGGTAGTGTTTGAATAGAATTTTTTTTTTTTTGATTTACAAGTAGTACAGCTAGTTAAGGTAAGAATGTCGGTAGACCTCGAAGGACCTAGAAGGCAGAAAATAATAGAGAGAGCTCTTGTTCACTAATATTTTCTTTTCATAGGCAATTTTTTTGAAAACCTAATTGGAAAAGAGATAAGTCTACACCCAGACATATATTATCAATTTGACCTTGTAAGTTAAGACAAAAAGAAAAGCTTCATTTTACATAAGACTGTTTTTTCTTTTTTCCTCTCTCCTCTCCTCTCCTCTCCTCTCCTCTCCTCTCCTCTCCTCTCCTCTCCTCTCCTCTCCTCTCCTCTCCTC
>JAUBNY010001046.1:61352-81167 GCA_032275445.1 Crypturellus soui
CAACTAGACTAATTTAAGGAAAAATAACAATAATATTATTAAAAAAAGGAATCTTAATGATAGTATTATTTTTATTACTGTCTTTATTTAATGAAAGTTAAAATTACCACATAATAGGAGCTAACAGTAGAAATCCAGGCAACTTTCTGTCCTATTTTTGTTCTCCTGTCAGTCTCGGAGGAGCTGTGATGTGCGATCAGTTATGGTCTTAAGTAGGTTAGGGGACACTCATTCCCATTTATTCAGTGAGCAACTGTTTCCCAAGCTGTGCTGTGGAGCTGTTGTAAGTAATTCCTTAAGAAGTATTTATGACTTACAAAAGCCTTTATCTATCCAGTATTTTCAGAGTTTTATTAATAAATTCCTGGAATATTTCATCAAAAAATCATATTTTAAAAATTGGAAGATTAAACAGCTAGGAACTGCATATAAATGGTAAGGTTGGCAAGAATTGGGAGGGTTTGTTTTTTAAGATAATTTCCTGAAACTATTAGAAACAGTAAAGCAATTGAATTGTTCAATTTAGGTGCACTTGTAGGCAGTGCATAAGTGAGTGTGAAGGCATGGGTGAATGAAGGTCACATCAATCACATGCTATTTAAGGATCTAATAAACTTTACATTAGTGCTGCATATATTTTGAAAAGCATTAATTTCCTAGTATTTAAATATTATACAACAGCTCCTTTAGATGAAGATCTTGCCCTACCCTTGAGCAAGTTGTGCTTTTTATCACAAAATAGGCCGTGCCTTGATTTTTGTGGCCTTGATACTTTCAAGTATCAAAGGAGATCTGTTGTTTTACCACACATTGGCCACAATTATCTCTTCTGCTGTCTCCTCCTATTGACCTTTTAGATTAGTATTTCCTTCCTAGCAGGATTCTCTTTGAATCCCATTCTGAAATATGGAAAAGTTAGAGTTATGTTACTTTGCCGTAGTAACTGCCTGATGTGGGCATGGCCTAACTCTTCCCTCCTGTCTATGGGTCTCCTTGGCACCTCATGTAAAGGTTAGGATTGCACTCTAGGTGGTATACTTCAAAAAGCATTTTAACATTTCCTTCTGCCAGGTCTTCTCTTAATGTCACCTATAATATTCCTTGGCCTCATAGAAGTATAGCAAGGATTTGCAAGCAAGCTGTATGCTTTAACTTAAAAAAAAATACAAGTAGTGTTTTATTCTTTCATCACAATGTGTCTAGTTCCTCAGTGATGCATTAGGATAAATATATAAATAGCAAGTAGTTAAAGCAGTAATATTTTAACTGAATGACTTTTGTATTCAGCCTGCCTCTGTTTTCCCAGCATTAGCTCTCTTAATTTTAATTCATGTATGTCCACGTGACTAATAACAAAATAGCCTGGATAGCAACAGGCTGATACAAGTGAAAAGTAGGTGCAAGCTCTGTGTGTGCCTATGCGTGTGCATGTGCATGTGCATGTGCATGTGAGTGGGTGTACATGGGATACACAAACCCCTGAGATGACTTTTGTACCAGTGATGATGCTGAGAAGGAAGATGATTATCAGCCAAATTAAGCAGGAATGAGGGTATTGCAAAAAGATTTTTGACAAAACAGCAATTAACTTCAAAAACTGTAAAGAAGAAGAATCAAAAAGAAGACATCCCTCTTGAAGGAAAGGATGAGGCTGTGATCCCCAGGGCAGGATAATGGATGGCACTCTTCTCACTGTGAGAGGATACCTGCTTCCAGGGACAAGCTATAAAATTTTTTTAGAAGATCAAAAGTATATTTTTACATTTCTAGAGTAGAGTTCCAATTGTTGTCTAACAATAACAGAAATTAAATATTTTAATAATATTAAAATAAAAGTAGTCCAGGCAGGGGCAGTTCTTTCATTCAAGGAAATTGACTATCATCTCTCCTCATTTATAAGATATCTGGAGTATACTAAGTTTACCTTAATAAATTTTTATAGTTCATAGGATCTGACATTATACTGTGAAGGTGATAGCTCTCTGCAATACCCTCCAAAGCTGCTTTCTATTTCTGGGTTATTTTGCGGTATTTATTATGACTCCTGAAAAGCTTTGCTTGCAAATACAAATGTATATGCTGTCCTAAAAGAACACATATAGAAAAGAAAAAAAAATGACTCAGAATTTGTGGAGAAAAAAAAACTATAGTTAGTTACAAATGAAGACATGTAGGATTGGAGAGTTTGTGGAGACCAGAATTCGGTCACCAAAGCCTTAAAAAAATATATTTACATCTGAGCAACTGTAACATGGATTTCTCCTGGAAGTGAATGAGGCTCTATGGATACCATATTTGCAGCAGTGCCACAGATATCCCAACGTGCATTTTACTTTCTTGCCTGGCTCTTTAGAGTGCTAAACAGTGTGTCAGGCAGCAGCACTGTCACTATCACAGACGTGTGGAGAGATTGAAAGATCAAGGGAGACTGAAGTATTTGCTCAAATAATAACTAGGCAACCTCATGCAGACAACATAGTATGAAAGTTTACTTGCAGTAAGTTGGAGGAAAAGTTTAGACTCATGACAAGGGAGCTGATGTAAATGATGTGGGCAATGGTGGTGGTTTTATATCACATTTGATAAAGTAATCATACTCCCTGGGAAGCTGACTAAGTCCCAGATATGTTTCTGCTGGGAACCAGCAGTTTGCCTTGGAAGTGCTTGTGCATCCCCTCTCCTGGCAGTAAGCTATAGCTGATTATTTCCAATGAATCTGTGAGACCCTGTAGACTTCAATAGGTAGCATGGATTTGCCATAGATCCTAGGAAGTTTGGCACAGACTTCCTAGTTACCTACAGGAAATAGCAACCAACTTTGCATATATGTTGCTTGAAAGCATAAACACATGCATAATCTAAATAACCAACACATGCATAAATCAAATGAGAAAGAAACAGAAAATATATGTTTGCAGTAGAGGTGAGAAGGTGTGAATTGGCAGGAAATCAGAGAGAGAAAAAGATATGAATCTGTGGAGATTCTTGGGCAGTAAGTGGAGGAGGATCTTTCTCCAAGTAATGCAGTGTGAATACTGAGTCTGTGTCATTTGCTTCGGGGCAGTAAGAGTTTATAAAATCAAACCAGTTGCACAGCTATAGATCCCCTATGATGCAACATTTATTTTTCTTTGCCCTAGGCAATAGATTTTCTATTACTGAATGTGAACTAATGAACTAGCAGAACAAGCCCACCTTATCAACATCTATTGAATCTGTTTCCACCCTGTAGCAGAGAGGACAGCTCAGGTGGAGAGCGTGCCACCTGTCTGGCACTGTGAATCAAGTTCTGCATCTGAGGATGCTCTCTGTCTGCGCTGTCTCTGCTGCTGCTGCTGCTCATATCTTTTTGAAGCACATTGTAAACATGATCAGAGTACCAATCTTCTCAGCCCACACAGGGATATACTCTCTATTTAACAAACCAGAGTAACATCACACAGCAGCAATCCAGGAAATTAATTTTCAAGCAGGCTTGCTAGATAGGTCTATAGAGTGTCTTTCAGCAAACAGAAATCTGGTCTGACCACTAAAGCTCAAAGCCTGTGCATTTTCTACAGCTCTGAATCTTGCACAGACAGTTGTGCTGAGTTGAAGTGAGCAAATAAGGCCATAAAGCCTTACCCTTCTTACTGGGTAGCGTTTGCAGCTCACTTTCTAAAGATGTCATATGTGACAAGCTAGGGTTTGTACCTGTGAAACTTAAGAAGCTTAATGAGAAAAGCAATGATTTTTGTTGGTGTCTTCTCTCTCTTAAATGTATGTCCTAATTATTGGGCTGCTAGTTTTGTTATATTTCATGTGTTAGAAATAATTTCTCTTCCTTTCTGTTTTTGATGACAAGTTTGATCCTTGACTTTGATCTTCAAGAAACTGCAGAATATATCCTACATAAATTTTTGGGAATATAACTGTAAGATTATGAGAAACAATCTCCAACAGCAAAGTTAATACTTGTGATCATAAAGAGCCCCAGATTCTGACTACTAATAGCAATTGTTATTGCAACTTGTTTAGAAGAGGTCATATTCAACTGTATCTTTAACTTTGGGAGAGAGAATTATGAAAGAAAACTACATTGCAAAAATAACTTTGATTGTGTGCAGGCTTGAGAACATACCTCTAAATGTAGCACTTAAATAATAGGCAATGGAAAAATAAATATTTTAAATATTTAGTATGAACGGTACATGTGCAATGGTCTTAAAAGATATTTTGTATGTTTTTTTCCTTTTGTCCACAAAAGCTTTTTAGTAATTTTAATACGATAAGCTTAGCCATTTTCATTTTCATAAACCCTAAGTAAATTTCTAAGTACCTCTACATCTTGAAGTACTTCTTTGTTAAGATTCAAACACATTCAGGTAATCAAGCCCTCCACGATTACATGAGGAAAAGAGGCTTGTGCAACTTCCTTTATGCATCCCTGATCTTCTTCCTCTGCAATTTTAGAACATTCCAATTCTAGTCAAACATGATAAAAGATTGTTTCAGAAGTACTACAGTGTCTCAAGAAGACATTGCTCTATAAGTGTTATCAAAACTGGTAGGGAAATAAGAATGCGCAGAAAGCATTTTTTTTTAATTGAGGCAGTTTACTAAACTGCCATGAGTTCCAGTAATATATCATGCTAAGAAACAGTTCACAATTTTCTTGAATTATGTTCAACAAATACTTTTGTTATCTAGAGAATGGACTAGGTGATAAAAGTTAATGTTAGAAGATCAAAAGCCTCAGGAATATAATTTCTTTCATTAAGATACAGTATTAGCTAAAATTCAACTAGGAGCAAGGTATTATGTTATTCCATTTATATATACGATGACATAAAAAATAGAATTGAGTTACCTCATTCAGTTTTGGTCGAGGCCTGAGATAATAGGCACTACATGTGGAGGAAATATTTACAGTATGCAGAGTGAAGATTGTTGATCTGTAGTAGTCTTAAAATGTGAGAAGATATATTTCATTTTTTTTTTGTAGTCTAAATGTCTGAATTGAAATTCAAAAATCTATACTTCAGAGGAAATATATTTTCCTCTTATAAGCTGGACTTTTTGACCAAAACAAAGACCATGTAGGGCAGCTAAAGCTCTATCTGTTGCATTTTTTCCAGTTTACTCCATGACACAAATGACAACTAAACAATACAGTGATTTCCCACTACTATTTGCATTATTTGCAAGTCAAAAAAGAATTCATGCTCTTCCAAATGCTACACGTGAGTTGACGCTGTTAAATAGCACATTATATTCTGTTAAACGAGATGTGGAAATCTGTGGCATTTCCAGGTCTCCTCATTAACACAAGGTTATAGCTTTAGTTGTGGATTGTAGGACAGGAATGCCCATTATGAAAAGAATATAGCCACCTCTTCTTTAAGTGTCAATATAGACACATGGAGTGATGATTTGAAGTCAGTCAAGCTACTTGTAACAACAATCTTCCAGGATTTAACACAGTATAAAAAAATATAAATGAAAAGCCATAAATTATTCCAGTGTAATCTAAATTACTTCACTGGGATCAAGACACAAGACTACTGATCTGTGGTTGTGCAGTATGCCACCCTAGCTATTAATCATAAGCATGCATATGTCCAACTATAAATGGATATATACAGTTATATTTTTCTTTGCCTGCTGACCACGCTGGGGTTTGTTGAATGTTTCTGCTGAAGTTTATATCCGAATTAACCTTCAAGTGCTATGCAAGAAGAACCTAGAAATTGAGAGTTTTATAATCTCTTTTATAGATCTCTCTCTTTTTTAGTGCTTGGGTATATATGGGCTTTCAGCACATAAATGTATACTGTCATCTGCTCAGATGGATATTCTCTTTTATGGGTGGGTTGTTGTTTACTGTTTAATTTCACCCTCAGAAGTGTTTGCTGTTTATTTTCACAACCCAAACCAATCTGTAGATGCCAACTTTCTGCTTTTCCATTGAAAACAGGGTGATATTTTGCAATATTTGTTACCCTTAGGCTAATTTTCCAGGACAGCTCTAAAGAAATTCAGAATAGGAGCCTCTATCCTTCATCCTCACCCAGTCTGTTTCTATTTTAAGTCAATTCAGAGGATAATATTCATTAAAAACACTACAAAAAATGCATTTTCCTGACTGGAAAAGTGATATTTGGCAGGATCTTTTTTTCAGACAGGATGCATTAAGAGGCAAGCAGAGATGGAAGTTGGTCAGAAAACACTAAAAAACAGGTCTGACTCCCTGTATTTGGGTTCTAATACTTTGAAACAGAGCCCCTGCATTTTTCCTTCTGTTGTAGGGATGGGACAGAGATAGTGAAACCTAGAATAATTATCTTCTTGTTTCCTTCTCCTTGTTTCCTTTGTGGAACTAGGAAAAAAAAAAAACCTACAGCAATAAAAAATCAAAAACAAAAATAAAAACAGCAGCAGCAAAAAAAAAAGAGCTTCCATGTGCACACACACAGAATGAACAGAACTTAAGATTTTCACTTACATTCTATATACCAGTAATTTTTTCCTAATAGTCAAAAGGAAAATTTCTGAATGAGAACTTGTAACAAAATGCAGCATTATTAAAATGTAGGTATATGATACAGAAGAAGAGCAGATCCTTTGATTCAAAAGCTGTCAGTTATGATCCCTTCAGCTTTATAAAATGCCATGAGGTGTTTTGTCTGCCTATTTTTTTTATCCTCTGTGGCACAAAGAGCATTGAGAGGTATAATTCATTTTGCAAGAAAAAAAAAGAAAAAGTTCTCCTCTGTCCTGACTTTTTCTTTTTTTCTGTAAAATCTTCTTATTTCCACTTATTTAGGGAAAATATAAAAGCTCTTCTTTCACTGAAATAAAAAACAAACAAATATGAAGGCAGTTTCTTAATTTCACATAGCCCCAGGGCTTGTTCAGCCTTTGAATAAGTGTTTCATTTGCTCAGCAACACCATAAATTAAAGTTACATTCAGATGCCCTGGCAAATATGCTCCTAAAGCTAATTAGGTTTATTTTGTCGTGCAATCTTACTGAATATCCAAAATCTGAATGCCCCTATCTCATTCAAAGTAAATTAATCATCTTAAAAATACCTTATGAAATTCTGAGATTATTTTCAAGTCTGAGATATATGACTCAACTTCTCATTCTAAATATGATTCAGCTGGTGAAAAAAAGGCAACCATGCTAACGAGACTGGGAGAAAAAGAACAATATATCAACATAATACCTTGAATAACTGTGAAGCAGATTAATATTTTAAATAAGTGAGGGACAATGGGTGATTTTTGGTATGTTTCATTCCAGATTTAGCAACATGGATATCTGACAAACTTACTAAACTTGAAAATTTTCAGTTGTGTCTTGAGGAAGCTACTGTAATAACAAACAAATGATTGGAGTCAGGGGATTTTTTTATTAATGACCTCAGAAGCAAATCCAAAATTCTTATGATGATCATTCTATGAAAATATTGAATCTACAAATCAAATGTATTAAAGATCACTGTCTTAAGGTAATTTGAAAAGAAACTTTCATAGCTTTATACATAATAACTTTCAAGTCCATCTCAGAAATCACCTCTCCCTTTTTCCAAAATATTTAGCTAAGTCAAATAAAAATAAAACGTATTTTTAAATAGCAAAGGAACACAGTAGTGTTCATCTTTCAAATTCAGGATGAGATCCAAATAAAGAACTTCTAAAATAACATGTTGAACATGTTTAAAATGCACCAATTATTTTTTTTAGAGACAGATTTACTTCTTTTTTTTTCAGTTTTGTCTCAGTTCAAAGATGGAAGCCTATATTTTCCTTGCAGGAGCAAATGTCCTTTTCCTAAAGTGCTCACAACCTACAGATGCAATAAAAAAAAGATGACTGGTGATTGTGATTTTTTTGTATAAGACAAAGTCATTGCACAGCAATTGCTCAGCCACTAGCAAACATTTTTACAAGCATCTCTCTCTTATGGCAGTATGGGAATGACAGTGCTGTTCCTGAGAAGAATTGATTTCATCTTCCTGATGTCTCAGTGATTCTTCACATCTCAATGATTTCCCAGTGAAAATATGGTGCTTGTAAAGGAGTTTTTTTTGAGTTAGTACGCATTCAAACTCTGCCTATGAATTAGTCAGCTCAGTTCTTTTATTTTTCCATTTAACATCACCAATAATAATTACAATACCTTTTTTCCTATATGACAAAGCAGATTACTTTTATGTGGATCATACAGATAAAATGAGGATGTTATCTACAATAATCTGTTTCCCTATCATTTTTCACTGCTGCTAAAATAACTGTAACAGCGAAAAAACCCCTGTACTAATGATCCTGACATTTAATCATGATCTTGTAAACTAAGTTCAAAGTAAACCATCATTCTTAATTTGCAGGTGTTTTCTGACTAATTTTGTTGAATTTACCTAGGTAATACTGAGAAATTGGAGTGGAGAAAGACACTATAGGCAAGGATCAATTAAGTAACAATTTATTATTAAGTATGATAAGGACAGTTCTTCTATCTCACTGCTGCATAAGCTCTACATTCTTACAGAGTATATTGAAAGCAACATCAATGATAAAAAAGCTGCATTTCATTAGAAAAAGATACAAGAGTGAGGATAAACAGCCAGTAAATCTACTTGTCACAAAAAATAAAGATTTTTTTCATACTTGCAAGATATGTGAATTCCTCAAACTAATTTCATATTAAAATCCCAGATTATCATTAAATATTTCAAAAATCTAGTAATGTAACTATCAAATTAAGAAGCTGAGGTTCGCTGGAGTTTGGCTGAAACCAAATAAAAATCTATGGAGAACCAAATGTAAGTAAAATACATGAAGAAAAATATGTAAAGCTCGTAGTATTTCTTCTTTGGGGAGTGAATTTTTATGGAATGCTTGCAAGGCTATAAGGTTTTTCTGGTTTTATAAGATGTCACATTAAGAAATAATATCAGTGAGAAAAATATTTCACATTTGTTTTCAGAAACACATACACTTACCTGTAATTCTGGGGTGAGATTGTTTTGAGGGATAGGAGAATTCTTATTCTGTTCTGAAATAAGTCACTCTCATACATTGTACAAATTTTCATTGAGTGATTTTCCATTCCAGATTTGAACATTATGATGTCAAAGGAAATTGGATAATACGGGCAGGAAGGGAGATGAAGGATGAGGCAAAAGGCTGTTCAAGGATAACATTGCAAGCTCAGCTAACTAGGAAAGGAAATCAAGCAGAGCTGTTATGCTTCTTTCAGAATCACATTCTTCTACGCCCATAACTTTTCCACCAATTTTGTGCAAACAAAAATAAGCTATGTCTGGGTACAATCAGTACCCAGCTACATTCAGAAAATCCAAATATGACAAGATCTTTGAGAATTTTCTGCCTACTTAAGTAGTAAAATACTTCAAACATGACAAGTATGCTTCTTGTGTTCTGGAATAACACTCATTTCTTGGCTGTGGAATCTGTCAAACAATTAGGGGTAAAATGAAAGAGAAATATGAAAATTAACTGAAAACTAAACTTCAGGGCTGAATGCCTCCTCTGCCTAAGTGACAGGGACTGTGCACAAGGGAGTATGAGAAAGAAAAGACTTGGAAGAATGGCTTGAAATCTTAGCTTGGATTTTGCATAGTTATATTAAAAGGTCAGCCTCTGTTGTATGTGTACACTTCAGTGTCCTTTTTCTTTCTTTCTTTTTCTATTTTTTTCTTAAGTACACCAAATCTATCCAAACATCTAAGGGGTTGTGCTACATGCTTCTTGAGTAGTTTCAGTGATAAACATTAGTTTTGAGCATATACAGGGTCCAAGGGAAATCAGATAAAACTATGTATTTCAATAGGACTTTCAGATTTCAAAAATGAGATTAGTATTGGCTGTCATGACTCGGATCTCTGATACAGGAAATAAACTGCACTTTAGAATGATGCTATTAATTTGAGTAGGCAAGATTAAGCAAAACTTGTATGACCTCAGATTTGTTTGCATGGTGGAAGCTGTACTTGTTTTGCAGAAATTTTGCTTGTAGCTAAGGTTCACCTTGGGCTGGCAGAGCCTCAGGCATGATGCAGAAAGTGCAAAGGAAGATTTTTGTCGTTGTCCCTGCCAGTGGCATCGCTTTCCACCTCCACCTGGCAGCCTGCCAGGTGCCAGACATGGCTCTGCCTCTTCTTGTTCCATATAATGTCTTTGTACAGAAACTGTAGTCTTGAGACAATCTGGTTTCAACTTCCCAGTTAGCACGGAACCACTTCACTTCTGCAGTGTGCAAGAGTGCTGAGTTATTTATGCTCTGCTACTTATTAGCTATTTGAAATTGTTCTTTAATTCCATCCAATAAGCACTAACTTAGCCAGTAAAGGTGCTGTTACACGTAAGATGCAATTCTACCAGCTAGTTTCTGTCTCTCAGCATTCAAAATATTTATCCTGTGTCATGTCCTAGTTTAAGAGCAGGGAAAATAGAGTTTGGTCTGAGGGTGTTGTCTGAATACTCTTCCTCCTCTTATAAGGATAATCATGACAGAAAGAGAAAAAAAAAAGTTTCTTTAATGAGGGCTGTCTCCAGAATAAGTAGTCTTTGATTTGATCAGTGATTGCTTTTTGGGGATTTGAAGGCACTTCAAATTGAGGAAGCACTCGTAGAGCTGCAGTTCTTGCGCGCATTATGTCTTTTCCTGCTTGGTGTAGAGAAAAAAGCTTTCCTGAGCTTGTGAGCAGGGCTCACTTACCCACAGGATAAGGCTGAAGAGGCTGAGGATGGACTCCTGCCATTTCTGGAAGCAGAAAAGAGACTCGAGGCGCCCACTGCAAGTTGTGCAGTGGGAAATGCAGCTCTGATCTGCTTTGCAGAACTGCCGAGCTCTGAAGTTGCACAGCAGAGGGGCTCTTGCCTGCGGCCTCCCTAGATGCCTGGGGCTGCATCCAGCTCCCCAGCACGCAGGGAACTCTGAAGCAGAAGATAGGGCTTGATTTCTGCAGAGCTTTGGTGTTAGAGAGAGAAGTTCTTTCCCTTCAGTTTTGTTTCTTTTATCTGTCTTTTCTATGAAACCAATGCACACACTTGGATTGCATAACAGCAAAATCCTCTTCTTCCAAAACAAAAATTTGCATATCCACATAATTTCCTTTTTATAGAAAGTAAATGAGGCAGAAGTAGGGAAAGTGACTTTTCTAAATAATACACCGTGTATACCACCGCTAATTTTGATCACTCTTGTGGTACATATGTACTAATTTAAGAAAGGAGAGAGAGAAAGAGAGAGAGATGTGAGCATGAATAAAAAGTACCTATTTTCTTATTCTTTTTTTTTTTGCATTAAGTAAACTCAGTTATATGGCAATAAAAGAATTTACAAGAGAACACAGAATACATACAAAAGAATACATTTAATGCAATAGTGTAATAAGAATTGAAACAGATACAGAAAAATAAGTTACAAAGTTAGCATAGAGTTACAATTTAAAATTTAACATTAAGATTTCATAATAAGAAAAACATCTCAAAATCTCTATGGTTGTTTTAGATCGCTAATTTCATCTTGTCCAAGCTTGTTGGTCCTTTCAGTTAATTATATCATTCCACAGTTCTCAATTTGCACATCAATTTCTGGATCGATTGACAGGTCTTTTTATCTTGCAGACCAGGAACTTTTTCCACTTAATAACACATCCTGTGCAAGGTTCAAAATCTTCCTAGTGCCTGCATCTCTAGGCTTAATGAAAATCATCTTTGTACTGAAATGTTTTATTTTGCTAAAATAGCTTTAATACTTAAGTAATTTAGATCCAAGCCTCTAAATCTGTGAATTGACTTTTTGTATACTTGATAATATTTAAAATATAGTTCTTTTTGCATTGCACACAAGCCTAACATGTAATTCTGTGAGCATATTTTATGTTTTTTCTCTCCTTCCAAAACCTTAATCATGGATATCAGTATTAGGGTGTATACAAATAAGTATCAGATTGCTGTTACTAATGTAGTATAAAAAATACTCACAAGCTCATAAATGTAAATGAGGCAGCTATTATTCAGTTCAGTGACTTTTTTTTTGCATTTTTAAATATATATATATATATTTTAGGAAAGAATATTTGATGCTACCAAAAATCTGCGTAGGGATAATTAAATTAACAGTACAAATAGGGTAACCCATTTGAAATACCAAACGTTCCACAGGAACTTAAGGAAAGTGTCTTGACAATGAGAGTGACAGAACACTGGAAGAAGTTGCCAAGAGAGGTTGTGCAATCTCCATTTCTGGAGATCTTCAAGACATGCTTGCACACAATTCTGTGTAACATGTTCTAAGTGACACTGTGTGTGCAGGGAGGTTGGACTAGGTGATCTCTAAGGGTCCCTTCCAACCTTAGTGATTCTGTGATTCTAACAAGCACATATCAGGGCAGATGATAGTCTCACTGGCAAAGGAAAAATGTGACAGGTAAAAATAAATGTTTTCAAGTAAAGAATGCTTATGTACAAAAGGTATGCTTACTTACAATATTTGTGCTTAATTTGTGCTTAATTTGTGTGAAAATTTACTTTCCAAAGGAAGCAGTTGTAAAATTTCCTCTTTTGGAGAACTAGTTAATTTCATACTCTCTCTGCATAGGCTGTACAAATTAGAACACCAGAGAACTTTTATGGTCATGTATCAATGCTAGAGCTAGTGAATGTGAATTTGGAAATCCAGTTGAAGTTAAAAAGTTTCCAAGACTTCACCACTTTGTCCATTTTTAACAGAAGGGTTAAAGAATCCCTAGAATTTTTGGTTCAGTAAGTATCATTAAAAAAAAAAAAGAAAACCTTTTTCTATTTCTTTTTTGTAATCCTGATTCCAAGTATTGGCTCTATACAAACATAGCTCAAGTTTGATTAATTAACTGTTTAATTTCAACCTGATAAATGACAGAGATTTGGGGATTTTTTTCTTCATGCTGAATGGATGTTAATGGTATGTTTTATAGTCTATTAATCACTCTTCTTCCTTGTCTCTGAACTGTCTCCTATTGTTTATCATTACTCCTTTTCTACTGCCTGCAAAATGCACTTAGTACTCCTGCTAAATAAACAGATAAAATAGTTGATCCATGACTAATAAATATTCCCCTTGTTCAGGTATTCAAGGGCTTTGGCAGACTTTTTAGCAATAGTGCTGCACTAGAACTTATATTCAGCTGATTAGCCACAGGACTACACATGACATACAGTTAAATTCAGTATCGGAAAGGCAAACTTAGTCAAATACGAACCAGAAATAAAAGTCGTACAAGTATATGTTCTGGTTTACATAGCAGTAACAGCCCTAATTTGACAAGACTTATAAGTATTGTGTTGACTCTAACCTCATTAGTCAGTTTTGTTATAGCTTTAAAAAGAAAAAGAAAAATCAAAGAACCTGAACAAGCTATATTTTACATTCCTCTTTTTTATTTGGTATTATTTATATTAACCTCTTCCAGAATCATAAACTAACCACCTCTCCACCAGAAGTAAAGCTTCCACACTATGATGCTACCAGAAGAAGTAATCAAAATCTAGCAGTGAACTTGATCTAGTTATTATAGACAGACACCTATGCCATTTTAAATTCTATTTGATAAATTGTATTCAGTTTAATATTATTTTCAAAACTTCTGTATGCTGGAATTAAAAATGACATTAAATAAACATTACATTCTGTCAGTGTTTTTCCAGGAAACTAGAAGACAAGACTGGGCAAGAATTATATAAATGTCATTCTGTCTTTAATCTAAAAGTTCAAAGGTAGTATTTAGTAAATACTTTGGAAGGAAACGTAGATATAGGGAATGGATAAAAAAGAAGGAATATAATATTAGACTACTATAATTGAAGAAATGATTTAGAGGCATATTTGTTAATGTATTTTAGTTTTGCTTATAGTATAACAGACATCAGAAGAGAATCATTATGATATGATAACTAGTAATAATATTTTATTTAATTGATATATTTAAATGATAGTCCCCAGAAATTTGCTTTTGAGTATGCTCTGCTGCTGTTCATATTTGTATTTCTGATTCTATATATTGTATCTCTGAGACTGGAGGCAATAACAAATGAAATTCTGTGAATGTGAATTTCATGGTATGCTTACAACTCTTAAAACCTCTGACCTTCTGATAAGAAAATCATTGAATAAAAAGGACAGATTCACCATATATTCAATATTAAACAGAGGTACAAAATCAAAGGAAAGGAAAACAAAACTAAGAAAGTCTATTTTAGTTTCTATTATTGTCCACAGATTCTCTCTGTTGTCAGAGAATGAAGGATAGAGGCAGAGGAGTATCCGTGCACAATGGCAAGTCCACCGCTCTCCCCTTCCCAAAGAATCATGAAAGAAACTCTGGAAGTTTTACTGACTAAATTAGATCCTTACAGATGAATAATATGATTTTTTTATCCTTCTTTCTTCTCTTTATTTGAAGGATTCTGAAATTGAGTTCTATGCAGAAAACAATTTCCCAAAGACCCAGTTTGTCTTGAAGTCAAATTTATAAGGGTTTCTGGAAGCCTTAACCATATGGCACCCTATGCTCTTGACTTTAAGGAGAAGACACAAGTTTTATAGATTATTGGCTTCCTGAGTCCTAGTCTAGCTGGTTTTACAGAAAGCCTGATTCTCAGAGCGCCCTGGAAGTTAGACAGCTGCAGAATTCAAATGGGCTCTCATCCAAAGATACTAACAAAGTGAAATTCAGAGCAATGTTTTTTTAAAAGACATCCCAGCTCATAGTGTCTTCAGCCTGCTGATCTCTGGAATATCTATGTAATTTTTTTTTAGAGTAAAGTAAGTTCCTTTCGATGGTAATTTCTAGAGCATCAATGGGACGTTTTCCAAAGGAACAAGAATTAATTAGAAAATGCTCTGGTGAAAGCATTTTTGTTGCACTGACAGACCTACAGATGACTAATGAGAAATATCTCCATGAAATCAATATGTTTTTGATCATTTTCACTGCTGAAGGTGTTTGTTTTATAAGTCATAATTTCAAAGTAAAGTTCGTCTGTGATTTTCAAATGTGTTACTGCAGAATGTATCGTGAACTTTAAGAATCTTCTGCAGAGAGAGGTGAAGGAGTGAGGATAAGTGCGCTATCAAATTAATATTCTGTTCATAAAAACAGCAGTAGACTGTCAAATGCTAATATCGAAGGTCCTGAGCAAGATTCAACACAAAGTCAATTATGTTAATATTATGTTGATGGTATATCTTCTGTTTGATTCTAAATTAACTTTGTGAGACTGATTTCTAGTGCACCTAAGTTTTATGCAGATCTGAATTTAGAGATTATCACTAAAAAGAGGTAACTGTTGTTATTATTATTGTTTGATTTTGCCTGCCATATTTTACAAGGCCTTTGCCTTGTAGATCTTTGCCTTGTAGATTTAGATCTTGACATCCGTCATCATCAAAGGATGAAATGGTGAGCACTAGTGATGACAAGACTATTTAACAAAAGAGAGAAAGTGACTGACAGAGTAAAGCACTGGCCCATTTAATATATTTATTTGATTTCATGGAGTTTTTGCTTTATTTATTTATTTTTCCCTCACAGTAAAATATGAGCAGAAGGGATTGCAGCCACTTATATTTTAGGGAAGTGAAGACTGGGATTGGGTTATGATTTTCCTGACATCCAAATACACAGTCCTGGTAGGATAAATAGCAAAGAAATCTGATGACTCACTCAGTTCATAAGTTTTCTGAGGAGGAATAGTGAGGAACAACTCCATTTGTGTGCCTTTACATTCTACACTTTACATGCTAAAATTAGAATAAAAATGGTTCTCAAAGAAAACCACCTGCTTTACAGAAGGAAACATAAGGAAAAGAGCTACAAAGAGATCAGAGAAACTAACAATATTAACAAAGTTGTCTTTATTTCTACATTTTCTTAATTTTTAATTGTTTCAGATCATGTTATGGTCTAAGCATTATTTTAAAGACAATGGATTATAAAGAATCATAACAACATTACATTATTTATTGTTTGCAACCATGTAGAATCTAATAAAAATTGTACGTATGTAGTTCAGGAAACATACAAAGGCTGAATGGATGGCAAATAACTGCATTGGTCTCTGCTCTGCTAATAATTTGTTTCAATGTTTCAAGAAATGGAATTAATGAGACCAGAGGAATAAAAATGAGTCTATATAGTGTACTGGAGTAGTTGATGTCAGAGCATCCTATTAAATTGGTTTACTTATAGTGCTACAAATAGAGCTGCTTAGCAGATTCTACAGAACCTGAGCTGACTGTTTATTTTCATTGGATTTCTTGTAAAACTCTCCAGTTCTTTTCAACAGGTTGTAATACCATGGTGACAGTAATCTTTTAAATAGATGGATTAATCAAAAGAAGGAAAGGGTGAACCTGAACCACCTGAAAAAAATAGAATTATTTTAAAATATTTTAAATATATGTATTAATTTTGCTCATATAAGCGAAATTAATGAGACTGAGAGCTAACTGTGGTGATTTGAACCCCAAGAGTGCTTGTGTGCATTTCCAAACCAGAGCGCATTCTGAGAAACGTTTCACAAACTTTGATTTATAAATCTTGACTATTTGGCAATCTTTTTGTTTTTATTTATTGTCCTTAGAGTTCGGTTTCATGATGTTCAGTCAGATTAACTCCAAAGCTAAGGATGGGAAGCTGTGTGCCAAACAGACTTTATTAACCACAGATGGAAGAGTGTGAGGAAGCAGTCACAGGTATCAAACTGCTAAAAAGAAAACAGTTTATTATTCCGAAGGATTTAGCTACGTGACATTGACCCTTAATATGCTAGATTTTATGTACAATTGCTTTTTGTGACTGATTACTACGTAAATCATTTAAGACATTGTTTTAATTGTGGGATAGCTTTTAGGAAAAATTAAAATGTTACTGGATAACCCTCCTTCTGCTTCACAGGTATTTCCCAGTAGAAACGATCATGAGAAATGTCAAGATTTTTAAATGAACTTATATGCAGGAAGCAGGATGGCCCTTTAATTATGCCCTTAAGTACAGAATATTTGCTTAATTGCTTAGTAACCCTTGTATCCTGAAAATTTAATTAAACGATGATTAACTATTCATTATAATATTTTCCTGTTATTATGCCGTACAAGCTAAATATTAACTTTTGAAGTCTTTATCATATAATGTTTGGAATTAAGCAATCTCAATTCTTACCAGCTACAAAGACTGACTGTGATATTGCAATAACTTATCTACTTTTTTTGTTCAAGAAATAATACCTGATGCATCAAGCAAATGACAGTAGCCCATGGAAAAAGGCTACCAGCTTAGGCAGAAGCAGCTAATCCTATTTTTCTATCAGACTCCTGAAACAACATGATTCAATAAGATGGCCCAGCTCATTCACTGCGGAAAGCTATGATATTATATAGCCTGCTTCAGGTGTAGTGCCAGAACACAAAAGTTGCAATCTTGAGCCCATTAGCTTTCTTCTGAATGTGAGCAACCATATAGAACTACCAGAGGAAAAGGTGCTGCACTCTCTCCCTTGTTATACAGTAATTGATTAAATCCCCAAGATAAATATCCACCTCTCTCCTGAAGCAGTTCCAGCTGACTTGTCACTCCTCTGGGGAATGTCCTAGTCCTTGGGCTGCTGTGGGGGAGGCAATCTCCTTTGCTCCTTTTGGAGTTGTTCTGCATTCTACTTTGAATTCCAGAAAGAATTCAAGGTTTGCAGAATAAATTAACCTCACTCATTGCCTGGCATAAAGGCAGTAAGTAGGGAGAGTCTGAGATCTAAACTTAGGCCAAGAGAATATCACATCAGCTCATCTCTGAAGCAAAAACCAGCATATAGTACCGCCTCCATAAAACTCTGAAGAGAGGAACAGTGGAAGGCAGTTAGTAAGACACTTTCCTGTGAACTAACGAAGGAAGATAAGATTTCCAATGGCAGAAACCTTGCTTCTGAACCTCTTATAAAAATTCTTTTTTTTTTTTCTCATTCTTATTCTGATAGATAGATTAGAAAGAGAACCATCTGAACTTGCAGTGAGCTTGATCCAAAATCAGTGAGTATTATTTTTAGGGGAACTCTCTCTGTCTTTGTATATGTATTTATAAATATAGGTGTGTGTATATATATATATATGAATATATATGTATATGAAACAATTTAATATCACTCAGTGCATAAGGCAGTGAGTATAGAGGATCTGAAATCTAAACCTAGGCTAAAGCCTAGATCAGTACTAGAGTAAAGCCTAACAACTTTCCTGCTCCTTGGTAATAAATGAGCAAAAGCATAATCTACATTGTTCTACTAATGAATCTTTGGGGAAGTCCATCACAAAGCTGAAAATACTTTTACTGTATTCTTCCACATCTCATTTCTGTGGAAGTACATTCCGTACTATGGATTCCGTGCTACATCTTTTTCCTTAGAATATTCTAGGTACCACTAACCTGGAAGCTGTGAGGGAATGTTCATTTTACTTATATACTTTCACTCTCCCATCTGTGGAAGCCCTAAGGCTTCGCACTGGTTCCTTTTCTAAATGGTTGACCCCAGACTGATCCCAGAATTTAATTCACATACACTTGATTGGAATCACTGACTAGCAGTGCATTTTCCATGCTGTCAGGAGTCTGAAGCTGGAACAGCTTGAGACTGAATTTACATCTCCCAGGAAGAGGCTTTTGCTAGGCTGTTCTCCACTTGCTAGTCAGGAATAAAAGACCGTGACTGTGTTCTTTCATAAATCTGAAGTAACAAACAATAATAATATATCCTAGGCATGGATTATTTTGGCATTGATTTGCTCACATTTTGAAGGATCTCTATATTGATTTTTTTATTTGGAGCTTATCTTGCCAATTTAGGCCGTGAAAAAGATCAGAGCGTCCTGAACTGAAAGCTGTTGTCTCGTTTCGGTCAGAAAACTGAATATGATTTCGACTTTTTTATTTATTCATCATTTTATTGGAAAACATTTGTTATGAAGCTTAACGATCCTCTATTTGCTTACTAGAGATATAGAAATTTGTATGTGTGGGAAGGGAGTTTAATTTAATGTCACGACGGAAAAGTAATTTGAAATTGTTTTCATCAGTCTGCATTTTTTTTCTCTCAGGGAATTAAAAATCAGGAGAAACTACTGTAAGGTAACTCAGATATTAATCCTGAAAAAAAGCATTTTCATAAATCATGTTCTAGATACTGGGATTATGCTCACATATAAAAAAGTATATACATACATATGGTAGATCAGCTGGCTATAAGAAGAAATGAACTCTGGTATAGAACATACATAGCAATGAATATGTTTTCCATTCTTTCTTACTGCTTGATTGCACAGGTGGTGGTCTCTCTCTGATTTTTGTAGCAAACGAGTTAATCTTCCTTTACATGTTTGGGTTTTTCCCCCATTCTCTTCTCTTCAAACTTCTATGCTTATCTTACACTTCAATCCATGATTATTTAAAAGGCATCAGGCTTGAGGTAAAACCACATTAGCTCAGGCCTTAGGGAAAAAAAAAAGAAAAAGAATAGTAGGAATATAGGATTCAACAACAGTAGGAAGGATTCAACAACACAGTTTAGCTGGCTACTTTAAGAGCATTATGGCCATATCTATCCTAGCAATTCCTTGGGAAAGCAGGAGCAGGCATGAGTAAAAACTGTGTCAAAACTTGTTACTGCTTCAACAGCAGTGTCCAGATCTGAGTCTGAGTGCCATGCCCTGTCACTGTTTGGTTTATAGATGCAGATATAGCCCAGGTCTGGGACTACTTTGCCTTCAGGCATGTAT
>JAUBNY010001046.1:88741-100790 GCA_032275445.1 Crypturellus soui
TGGACTAAATAATCTCCAGAGGTCCCTTCCAACCTCAACGAGTCTGCAATTAATGAGTTCCCAGTTCATTCACACCATAAACTGCTATATTGTTAGTCCCACACTAATGGTTGATCACTGGATAATCAGAATCTCACCACCTCTGTCCATTGTGCTTCAAAGCAGTTTATAGCTTAGCATAGGCTTTACTGAGAGTACAGAGAGAGTGTAGCTGCAAGGTGAACATCAACTCAAGTGAGGGATCATTCTTGAAATGCTGTATCAATATAATTAAAACATATTTCCAGGACTAGCACTTCTGATAACCTTTTGGGAAAATAAGGATCAGATGTCCTTTCTGATGACAGTAAATAACCTACAGGCATTCCAGTTAAGTGAATTACTACTCCAATTAAGCAGCAATTCTTGTGGATAAGTATCATTAGGTTTAATCCCTTTCCTTGAGAAATGTCCTGATCAAGATTATTTCTCAATTTAGTGGTAGGTAATCTAATAGCTAAAGAAAAAAAAATGTAGTATTTGAAGTAGAAATGATAGAGAAAAGATGAAAAAAATGGTAATGTAGGCATAGATTTGTGTGAAAAGCATGAAAACCCTGCAAAACCAGAATAAATTTAGTCACAGTTGTTTCAGCTAGTTTGGTATCTTTCAAGGAACAACAAAAAAAAAAGTTCTTAATAGGTTTTTCTTCTTTCCTCTAGTATAGTATAGTTTATTATAATAAAATGAAATTTCCAACAATAGAGAAAGATTTAGAAGATTGACAGAATCTGGGGAGAGAGAAATGAAAATGCCAGATACTTTTCATAGGTTTACATCATATCAGAGATTTATCATGTCCACAGTGGAATTTCTTCTTAAAATAAGGTAGTTATGAGAGGGTTATTAAGTAACCGTGTATGACCTATTGAAAATGTGGGAAACAGGAAAGCATGCTAAATGAAATGAGGTAGAGCATAGCTGGACGTCTAACATTACCTGATAATTATTATTTTTTAGTATTATACTACTATCTAAGGGGAAAAAATAGCAAAATGACTTGTCCTGGAACATTTAGGAAGTTCCCAAGATTTTCTTTTCTCTTGGTGTTTTACAAATGAGATCTAAATTAAAGTATTAATATTTCAAACCCACAAGGATTTTTTTTCCCAGAAAGATGAAGCAACAGCAGAAGAAGCACTTCTGTCTAGAAAGAAGGTCTTGCTATGAGGGGAACAGAGGGCAAGAAAGGCAAATGGAGTGCAATTGGGAGGAGGGTGCAGGGGATGCAGGAGGACAGATCAATATTTTCTAGCTCAATCCTTTTTCGCCTATCAAGAACTGAGCTAAAAAGAAATGTATTGAACTGAAATATTATAGCCCTAGCTGACTTTGCAATGATACCATTTTGGATGAGCAGAGGATAATTTTAGAAGTTTCTAGCAAGTATCCTTGAAAACTTGTGCCAGGAACCTGCTTTTCTACTGTAGCAGCACAGAAATTGTTTAGGTGTGCAGAGGGACATTTCTGAGGTCATTTGATCCAAATCCTGCTACAAGTAGGGTTAATGTCAGGTCAGGTTACTCAGGGTTTGTTCTAGTACTGTTAGGAAAACTAGGTGGTAGTAAAAGATCTCTGGAAATACTTTTATGAATTATCAAGTCCTATAATTCTCTTAAACCATCAAAGTACATCAAGTCAGTGCTGCCTTTAATTTGGATCTCTCAAATATTTAAACAGGTTTTACTCTTTCCAAAGTTTGCCTATTCTGATGGGTATTTTAAACTGCATAAGACCTATCCTCAGTTTTGGCAACTTTGAAAGTATCCAAAGTACTGCATACAAATTTAATTATGTATGGTCCAGCTTCTACACCATGATATCATCCTAAAGTCAAAGCTCACTGTAATAAATGTGACCATATTAAACTTGGTCTCCATTCTACTTGAAACAAATTCTTAGATCTAAGTTGAGATAATAGACTTGCTAGTAGTTCGGTATGAATATACTTAATTTTTACATTGAAAAAGCCTCAAAGTCTCCTTCTCCCCCAAAAAAGGAAAACAACAACATATGCATACTCCAATAATTTGCTAGTGACATACCTCTCTGCATCAGACAATGCGAGTATTTGTAGTAAATTGTTATTCCTAGGCTTACATCTCCACTCTGTCTAAAGTCCTCCTGGAAAATTAGAATTCCTCAATACTATATTTCACTACATGAAACCGTTCATAAGACACCAGGTCAAAAAATGTGCTTCTATATGATAACGGTGCATATAATAGAGTGCAATAGTGTATCTTGCGTAACAGCTATCAATGGTTACACAAATAGCAAAGTACTGGACACTTCCAGAAATGTCCTGTGCAACACGTGTGGTGTTTCCAAACAAATTCCAACACACCGCCACTAACTAAAAAGGTAAAAAAAGTGAAAAGACTAAACTAGAATCTAGTTTCTAAACTTGAATTTAACTAACTGCCATCTAAACTAGAATTCAGTTTCTTTGGCTATATGGGCATCTGCACAAAGTAGTTCTGTAGAAAGTGGTATGGTTAGAGGGGAAAACTTAATCTAATATATTAACATTCATAACTTTTTGCAGGATGTGACACTTCATAAAGGTTATTATGCCCATCACAACAGCCTAACATTTGGTAGTGGAGGATGATCTCCCTGTCTCTGAAGCATATGCTAAGCACAAAGGGAGAAGAGAGTCAGTTGTTATTTAAATGCTGACAGCCAAAATAATCCCTAGTGCTTTTCCTCCAGCTTGAAGTGACCAGAAGTTCAAAGATATGCTTGAGGGACCTATCGAACTGTGGTTTCTGAACAGCTATAAAAGCTGTTTGAGCTGTAATCTTTTCACTCCTGCTGCATTCTTTTTTTTTTCAACAAGGTCTTTTAATAAGCTTGAAGCACCATGGATTCCCCTACAGAATGAAGTCTTCTGAGTTGTCCAGATCTGCTTACTTTTTTTTCATAGAAAAAATATAGTGGCTTTCTGCATTGAAAAAGTCTGAAATTAGCTATCCCTTCATTGCAAGGATAAGGAAACATTTATTTAAACAAAACCCATCCTAATTCCTGTGTACTTAATTTCTGAATTCTATATTTATTTATTTCACTTCTAAGGTTTTGTTTTTAACACTGATGTCAACAGATAGGAAATCTGCCAGGATAAGGGCTGGGAATCTGCTTAGGATAAAGCACCATGAGTTATGTTGAAAATTTGCTAATGGTTTAAATAATAAAGTGCATTTTTGCTTTATCAAAAGTACTCTAACCAGATAAGCAAGTAGCACAAACATAAATCCTACAGATTTAAAGTAGCTCAGAACTCATTATAGATTAGGGAAATACATTGAAAAAATTCTAGTTACCAAAAATAGGAGAAAAAAAATAGTAAAACAACAACAAAGCAAGCAATTTGAACAAACAAACCTAAAAATAATTTCCCTAAGCATATCATTAACAGAATGCAGACCTTGAATATAATGGACAAATTAAACAGATTGTGTTTCTAAACCCACCTGCGCCTAGTTAAAGTTCTGGGTAAGCACTTGTGTCTGATTTTCACAACTTCAACATATCAATATACTGGCCATGAGCACTCCAGGTACTTTCAGGAAAAGATAGGTAACAACCTTCAACTGAAATCATTAGGCCAATACAATGAGTAGATTGTCTTTTGGACTCAGGATCAAAGAATGTTTTGTTTACTAAGTTATGGTAAGAGACTCAGCCAATTCTTATGTGTAACAATCATTTTAAATAAACTCATGAGCTGATATAAATCTGTAAGTAAAACATGATATTATTGTATGTGTCCTTTACACTTCAGAATTATGCACACACTGATTAGGAGAATTACCTATGGAGAAGAGGTGAGGAATGGTGTGCTTTAAAAAATGCATCAAATAATGAATTTGTTATATTTAAATTTTATAAAATCAAGCTTTTACCTGTATGGAATAAGGTTATCTTTACATTTTTAGTTAAAAATTTCCTCTTCACAAAATACAGGTGCATGTAAACAGATGTGTGAAGACCAGCACATCAGTTGCAGGATAGCACAATGCACACAGCTCTATGGCAGGTGTGGTAGTGATGGTTTAATGAAACATGTAGTGAGTGCAACGAGGATAGGGAAATTATCTGAGCCTTAGAACAATGTCCTTTCATTACAATTGCCAAATTAAATTAAATGAAGTTAAGGCTGTGCACTTAAGAAGCTCCCTGTTGCCAAAACTTTAAAATATACCAAAGGTGTGCCTTTGGGAAGTGTTTTTCTTCCTACTTGATGGTGAGCTTGAAGGTGATGTCTTGTTAAAATATGCTTGATTGTAGGGTTTTTGTTTTGTTTTGTTTGTTTGTTTTGTTGTGCATTATGCTGAATGTCTTTAACCTTCCCATTTCTCATACGGCTGCTAAAATAATTCTTTTCTACTGCCAGATAACACCTGAGAGAAGAAAATCCTTTTCTATTTTATCACTTGGCATGCAGGAATTCTCTTTACTCAGGATTGTCTTCTTGTCATCAATTCTCAAATCTTCTGTTAAATGAAAGAAATAGAAAGTGTTACACAGCTCATACAGCATGATGATATTTTACACTAGTCTATTTTCACTCTTCAGAGTCATTTGCATGGGATAAAAGTACAATCAATTCTCATTATTTATTATTATTTTATACTCTTACAAATGACTTAGTTCAGATTTGTTCTCCTTTAGTGGCAGTGTCATTGTAATGACCCTGGCCGCTAAATAGAGGTGTATTAAATTTAAATAGGAATAATTGAAACCTATTTCGTTTGTGGTATTACACAGTTTCTTGGGATTTATTATAATTTTTAAGATAAGAAAAAATATCTTTTTCTCTCTCTACAGTTTTCAAGATAAGCTTTGTTGCTATTTTCCTCCTCACCCTTGTCACTTATGCCACTGTACCTTGTGCCTTTTGTCCTGTTTCTTCTTCTAGTTCACTCATTGCTTTACTTTTACTCTATGTCACTCTCAAAGAGTTCTCTCCTTAGATAATACAGCAGACCAGTACTTTTGTTTTTTTAAAGACATTCTTAAAATTCTTATTTCTAGTTTTAGTTTACCTCACAGAGAAAACTGAAACTTGCAATGAAGTTTTCCTTTGTACTTTAGAGATTCATAATGATTTTGTCTTCACTGTGAAGACTAATAAATCGTGGACCGTATTTAGGGAAACACTGTCTATATGTTAATTTTTTTTTCTTAAATAATACCGCAATCCCATATTAAGATTTGAAACTTCTTACAATCCTTTTACATAATGTATGAAGTTGAACTGAAGTACTTATGAGTGATCCAAAAATGGCAGAAAAGTCATTTTGATCTAGATTCCTTCATGTGCTTTAATGGGTAGCTTTTCACAGACAAATCATGACTTTGCCACTTCTTAAGGCTCTTTTTATCTTGAGAGAAATTTCCATCCTTATATAAAATATATAAGTTTCTCTTTATCATTTAAAGTTCATCTTCTTTATACCTTTCAGGAACTGCATTTTTTTTGACTAAGCCTTAATTTGACTCAGTCCTGATGAGGCTGTGCTGCTTCCAGGACTTCAAATAGTTCTGTGTAGGTGGCACAGACCTGGGCTATGTGGACATACTAACCAAGGCAGCCTTAACTCAGACATCTCAGCCATACACTGTTTCCTGCTGTAGGCTTAGGTAATTTTTCTGCTTTTGAACTAACAGACTACTTTACATCTCATTCAGCACACACTAATTTTCTTTGTTTATAGTTTCCTGATGAATGTCAGAACTAGATAGTTTTTTTATTTGTTTATTTCATTTTTTTTCGGTTAAATTGAGGTGAACAGATTTCCCTGCTGATAAGGAACCAGGTATTTTACCATTTTTATTATCTTTTGGAAAAAAAAAAGAGATAATTTCTCTATGCAATATTTAAAAGGCAAGATGACAAGTCAACATATAAAATCAAAAAGAAAGGTAAAGTATCGCCAATGTCAATAACTAATGAAGAATCCATCCCTTCTCCAAACACTGAGCTAATTCTTTTTCTTTTCTTTTTCTTCCTCCTGTCCTTTCATTCAATGTACTTGCACACAGTCTCCTTGCATTTTGGTGTGTAGTCATTACAATATAATTATTGTTCACAGTTTTATGTATGTAGGTATGTTTGTGAGAGACAAAGAACATGGGAGAGAATCAGATTACTTAAAGCATGTCAAAGAATCTGGCAGTTTTTCAGCAAATAGATATTCAGTGATGCACTAGAAATTTAGGAGCTCTTGTGATTAAACTGAGCACTCTTACACTCTTAAACAGATATTAATATATATTCTGCGGATTGCTGGCATATACGTTACTGACATTTACTGCTAACATTCGCTTTAACATAAAACTTTGAAGGCAGTTACAATCCCATTGTTGCAATGTATGCACTAATGGAAGCTACATGGATAGAGAAAGATTTAACTTTTATTCTTGACTGCTGTAGAGTCCTATCACAGCTGCCACCAGACAACAAGCAGAGAGGAACAGCTCTTACATTTGCCTCCTATTTGATTTTCCGTTCATTTAGGGACAAACACATTAAAAGGCATATCTCTTCTACTTAGTAAAAACATCTAGAATGTCAAGGTCTTCTTTTATGCAAACACAATTTATGTTTTTACCTTGGAAATCTAAGAAGAGAAATGCAGTCTTTGGAACATAGCATTCACATGGGCTGTGATTACTTTCCTCACTAGTGATGGTACAGATTGTTTCATAATTGGTTTAAACAATCAATTACATCTTGTTTTTAAATAATAATAGTTTGGAATACTGAATTAGATGTTATCTTGTAAAATTTACTTCCCCTGTCAAAAAAAAAAAAAAAAAAGCTTTTTAAAAGCTTTTAAGTGGAGTGTCTTTTTTAAGATCTTACACAATCAATGGTTTATGCTGAAAAGAATGAAAGGATATTATGTCTTGCAATTATGTTGAGTTCAGTTTGGAATGATGTGAACAGAAATCTTTCTCTTAAAATAAGTGCGTTTTCTGTGAGTCCAGCTGTCCTTCTGACACTTTAATGTTTCAGTAGAGACCCTCCATTCCATTTCAGAGATTGTTATTTTGATAAAATTCTTTGTAAGTGTGGGTGTCTGCAAAATGACATGGACAATACTATATTTAAGAATGGTTTAAGAGTGTAGATCTTTAGTAGATAGTATAACTGTATTTTAGCAGAGAAGTGATATTGTAATCTAATACTGATGGAAAAAAATGAAGAAGTCTGATTTTACTTTCAGAGGTTTTCTGTGTTTTTACTAATGAAAGTGCTTTTCCTGGTTGTGTTATTTAAGCATCAGTTTCTTTTAGTTTGGCTTGTTCTTTTTAAGAAAAAAAATGTACTCTCCAGATAAAACAACTGTGCAGAGTCTTCATTTAAATAATATTAAGGAACATGAAAGAGTTAAGTGACAAAAATTCTAATAAACAATTCTGTAGTGATAGACCAAAAATAAAACTAGAGAAGTAATGTATTATGTTGTTATGGAAACTGAATATTTAGATTTAAATTTATGTAAGCAGAACTTCAAGGATTATCCTAAGCAGTAAACATATTTGCAAACAAATTAAATATTGCCATCTAGATATTCTATCTCTAGTAATCATCATGTATATTTGCTGCAGAATTATCTAAGGCTCAGAATCCTAAAACTTTATCATTAACTTGTTTTTGTGCAATTTTATTGTATTTCTTTAGCTTATGACCACTTGTCCTTTTTGTTGTGCAATTACATTTCAACTAGTACTCTTTTTAGATTTTTTGTCTATTGTAGATGTATCCTTATTTTTACCTACATCAGCTATTGCTTTAAACAATATCTATTTCCCAGTCTACTAAGCTGTCTTGTATTTTAATGCACTATGATCAATGTGATACTCTAGTCTTATTATGCTCTCCACTTTTTTTTTTATTGCATTATATGGGAACTGAGAGTCCAGTCTAGTGTAGCTTAGATGATTATTCTACACAGATGGGATTTTTTAGAATTTTGTCTGTTATGTAATTCTTGATCTTTGTTTAGTTTCATTCTTTTGAATTGGTAAAATCTTCAGCAAAGCAATAAATATATGTATTTTTTTCTCTCTGACTCCACAATGTACTAGAATAAATGCTGAATATATTTAACATACAAATAATATTGTTATTCTCAATGAAGAAACTAGATAAAAAGATAAAACATATTTTTATGTGTCTTTTTTCTATATCAATTTTAATATTATGGCAAAAATGTTTCCTTATTATCAATATCACTTGTAATAAAATATATTTCAAATTCAATTATTGAATCATGAGAAATATAAAAAATTGAGTGCATTGAGTGCTTTCCAATACATATTTTCTTGTAACTACTAATTGTTTGTACAATGTGTTTTTTAACAGTGATTGATTGGCTCAAAGGGAGCAAAATTTGACCTGCTTTAGATATTAATCCTCCCTACAGTGTACCAGCATTTTCAGGTTCAGTAAAGTTCCTATTTCTCAGCTGAGAACATTTTCACCATTTGCAGAAGAAAACAGTGGAAAGAACCTAACATGAGAAATCACATTGTTTTCCATGCACATTATGAAATGTGATAAACAGAGTCATTAAATTTGCAAATTTTCCTTTAGGGCAAAGTATCCTTGTGCGGAATATGTTTTTCAAATTTTCTTCTTCAGTGGGAAAGCAAAAATGTTATGCAATCTAACTTTCAGAGCTTTTAAAGGGTGGGCCTTCCAATTAAACTGGTCTGCAGATGCATAAGAAAAAGCAAAGAACTCACTCACTAAAAGCAAAAAACAGTAGTTGTTGGATGAATAGCTAGCACTACATCCAAGTTAGAGCAGAGACTTCTATAAATTCAAGATACCTTCTTTTGGTCTTAAACACAACATGCTTATTATTGTCTGATAAACAATTGTCAAGAAGTCTTGACAATTTTCTTCTATTGTACTGTGTAGTCTTTTGAAAACATACTTATATTGGTGTCTGACTATTATATCTTTTACATGTGAAATACTTATAAAATGAAGCACATTGCTTAAATTATTTAAGTTATATTTTCATAAGTTAGGAGATCAGACTTTTTTGCAGAAATAGATTTAATATAAACTTACAGGGTTAAATACTACCACTATTATGGAGACTAATGAATCTCTAAATGCAATCATAGTTTCCATGTTATGCTTATAGATGTTTATTATTTCATTTCAAAATAGTATAGGTCATTTTCAGCGTTGGGGGCTATATACTTTATCAGTAAGAGCTTCATTAGATGGAATCACTGAGCCACATAATCTATCATCAGTAGTATTTAGTACTATATGTTTGTATGAAGAAGGAGGAAAAGTCATAGTGGCTAACAGTGAATAACTATTTCATCTAAGTAGATTCTTCATAATCTCATCACTCAGTGAATACCCTAAATTATGTTGACTGGTACTCCTTAAAGTTCATCTCATTTTCTAGGTGTAGTTACTACACGTGGAACCTTACTATATATTCAAAAGCATGTGCTGGCAAGAACTTTTGCTAAGTTACTTTAGACTAAGCATCAGTATCTTTCAAATATGTGTTCAATTTAAAATGGTCCAGGAGTCTCTGAATCTCAAGACTTAGGTATCATTTTAACTGATTTTCAAATCAAATTAATTCAGGAATAAAGAAAGCTGTTTTTTGATAATTATTTTTTATTGTAATTGTTATTGATGTAATAAGAGCTGTGATTTGCATCCTCAGATGTTAATTTCTGACTTGAATAATGCAGTTTAAATCTATTTAAATGCACAATACAGAATAAAACAATATTGGTTTGCATTGAGTGGTTCATTTTAATGAACATAAAGGATTTGGTAACAATAGTTTCTATCTCTGTACTCACTTCAAAAAGATTTCAGTCATGTTCTGACAAATCATTGAGTAATTTCTATGGTTAGTAATGTATTTCCCCTGAAAAAGTTCCATTTAAAATGGTATTAGACCATAAATGCTCAGAAATTACTTTGAGTGGTAAAATCAACAGCTGTCAAATTAGTTTATAAAAAGAGTAATGAATCTGCTCTCTTGATAATCTATTCTTTTGAATATAAAAAATTAATTTATTCAATTTTTGTAAACATGAATATTCGATATAGCATAGTAATTTTACTATAATATCTTTTTGGTGAAAACTCAATTAATTCGAATGGAGTGTCTGTTCTGTCTTCATAAACTCCAGCAACTAGTTTTATTCATTGAGCTAGACATCTAGAAAGAGTACTAGTTGAAGATAATAATCTGGGCAAAATATAAGGAAACTTTATTATTTAAGAAACATATAACACAATTGAAAGTATATAGACACAAATTTGTAGTACTCTATAGAATGCAATAGTTCAATAATTAACTCTCATTTTAATATCCCTAAATTTATCTATTTAAATGTTTTTCTCTAAACTACCACCACTATTTCAAGCTTGATTTAACCATATTCCCTCTGATTTTGTCCATTAGAGTCTTTGCAAAGTAAGGTTCTTTTCTGATAAATAATTCTGATAAATGAATGTAACTCAAGATGTATGTTATTCTGAAGGGCTGAGCTCAAAGAAAAGTCTGTGGCAAACCTCCAAGTAGATTCCTAGTTCTGGTTGTTGTTGCAGCCATGGTAGAACCTCTGAGGATGATTTTTTTTTTTTGTGATTGCTTATATGAGGTCTGAGTCCATAGTTTGTAATTACTGAGAATAAATGAAGGAGTTTGTGAGGGTCGTGAGGATTGTCTATTATTAACACTCACACTAATAATGAGAATGAGTCAGAAGATTGTAAGAGTTTATATTTCAGCCTAAATCTCTTTTAAAACAAAACAGTCACCATTGTAATCAGGAGAAAAGAAATATTCATTGACTGTTCATAAAACATTGAGTGGGTTGCATTCACACCCCAGGCTTCTAGCCAAAAGCAGATGTAGCAGCTGGTACTGTTCAGTCCATCTGGAAATTGGCTATACCATGATAACTTTATTCCTCCAAAAGGTCTGTACATCCTATAAAGCTGAGTATAATGGCTTTGAGGCAAAAAGAGGGAAAAAAAAAAAAGAGACAAAAGAACTTAAAGATTTCATTCAACATTTTATAGACTTTACCACCACAGTATCTTAAAGGCCTTTAGTAGTGTATTATGTAAGGAAAATGACTAGGATATTCTGAGGAAGACCGAAGTATATATGGTACTTTATATTCTTCAGGAGATTCATTTTTATTCCTGCTGATATTTATTGTTCCTACATGGTACTGTGTGCTAAAAAATACAAGTTGTGAAACCTATATTTTGCATTTTCAGAAAATTCTGCATATCTTCCTCTGATATCTTCTTCATTCCACTTTAGACGGGTCTTTGGTGTTACAAAATGCATTTACATGTTGTGTGCTTTTATTTGCTTTCATGAAATAAACAGACTATGGAAAATATTGATTAGTAGTCTTTGAATTGTAATAAGTCATAATCAATAGCAGCATTATTTTTAATTATGACAGTTAAGAGAGATTCCAGTAATATCAGATGGGCCCCAAATTTAATGATATAATACATCATGAAAGGTCATGTTTATTATTGTGTTTATGTTTTTTTCATGAAAGTTTGATAGTTGCTTCTATCCTCTCAATAAAACAAACACTGATTTCTTTTCTGTGACTACTATTGAATATTTGCTATTTTTTCTGAAAATTTCCTTGATTAAATACTTGTGATACCAGGACATTTCCACTTCTTTGGTCACAGATGACATAGCTTGCCCCAAGTCGTTGATAAGGTCAAAGACATGCCATGTCTTTACCCTAAGACATGCTTTTATAACTGTGTGATATGAAAAATCTTACTGCTCAGCAAAGTGAGTTATACAATAATATATTATTTCCCTATACACAGTGCTTTTCAGGTATCTCAGTACATCCTTAAAAAATAAATAAATTATTGCTATATCACATCTGGTACTGGAAAGTTTTTAAAAAACATTTCTAAGCAATCCAAATCTACTAAGTAAAATGAAATTGT
>JAUBNY010001046.1:104300-115413 GCA_032275445.1 Crypturellus soui
TTTATATATATACATATATTTATATATATGTGAGACTCTGGGCTTTTGGCAGGTGTTTTTCCATCTGTTCACCTGTCAGGTAAGGAGATGACCAGCTGGAGCTCAGGACAGGTTGCGCCACCACCCAGCCAGGAGCTGAAGTCTGCTCCTAGATACTCACCCATCTGCGGCACAGGGGGCAGGGGACACGGGGACAGCCATCCCCGAGCACCTGGCCCACCACCCCCTGCCAGGTCTGCACAGAAAGCTTGGCAGAGCACCTAGCACACACCTGCGACTATTTCCATTCTCCCGCTAAGGTGAAACTCACTCAGCTCTGATTTAAAGTTTATGTTCTATTATAGCAGCATTCTTTGGATTTTCAACATTTACCACTGCAGGGGATGGTATGTGTGACTGGCAGGTTCACAGCTTCCATTGTTTCCTTTCCAGGTTCTTTGAATTATTGTAAATTATTGTACAGTCTCTATCTTTCTTTCTCTCTCTCTCTTTCTCCTTTTTTTTTCTCTCTTTTGTGCCTTTTCTTCATAGTCCAGGGCCTTTTCTCTATTAAAGCTGCAATTTTTCTGAGCTAATTAATGATTTGAGAACATTTACTTTGTTATTAAGTATCAGTCACACTTCAGGGGGAAAAATGCCCCTGAAATACCTTAGTATTGTGGAAGTCTTATTGCAAAATGGAACCTTCTAAAACAAGCAAACAAAACAGTGTTTTATAATAAATAGAATTCTCCCAGGAATAAGAATTAAACATCTCGCCATATCACAGAAATTTGTAGTAAAGATGTGTTCAAAGTTAAAAAAAAAAAAAAGGACTCTATGTAGCTCCATGTAAAACCTGTACTTCTTATGTAATACTGTGGACTTGTAACACTATAACAGAAGGTAAAATTGAAAGTGTACAATTTGCACATACTATTAAAGTTGCTTTGTTTTTTTCCCACAAATATTCTGAAATCAGAATTGTGAAAATGAGAGGCACAGTTCACATGACCAAAGGGGAAATCCTCTTACATAGAAGTCTGCACTTGCACTCTTGTCCCCCTTTTAGTTCACAAGAGAGTAGCAGATAGGTCTGAGAAGTAGTTTACTTTAATCAATGCTTTTGGCAGGTGGATTATGGAAAGAAAACACTAATTTAGCTTTAATAATCAGAAAATCAAGGAAATTTATGGTACTTGAGATGGAACTGAAATGAGATCAATGCCATACTCTTGTTTTTAGTATGACCTCTAATGTGTGGATCATATTAACTACTCATGACCTGAACAGTCAGGTCATGAGAAAGAAGACACATTCTTTTTCATAAGCAACATCATTTACTGACAGCATTTTGGGCAACAAGCCAGACAATATCAAGAAGGGGAGTTTCAGAAGATAATTTCTTGTTATTGATTTAATTATATTAAAAATACCAAATGAACACACTGAAAGACAAAGATACACAGTGTACCAATTACCATGATAAGTAACAGTAGCAGCTCATTATAAAAGAGTTATAAAAGTTAATCAGATAATATTGAGGATCTTGTTAGTCTGAGCACAAAACATAATTTGTACTATCAGTAAAAAGATGAACTAAAATAGTGTAAATTTTAGCATAATCCTCTGGTTATCGCCTGAACCAAACAGAAATACACACGAAAATGTTTCAGAAAAAAATGCTTTATGGTTTGAAGTATATCCTTTCAATCAACCAAGAAACCATTGTCCTGTTAAAATCAGGGGTCAACCTTAAGTTTCAGAAAAGAAAAAAATTTCAATGACAATGAAGAAATGTGCATGAGAATAAATTCACTTAGTCTTTGGGGATTGCTGATCATCACAGTGCAAGGTCTTGCCCATGCCTTTAGAGCCAGCAGCAGCAAAAGATATAACGTTTTTTTTAAAATACACCTCTACTTGGTGTCATCCATTAGTAATGTTGCTGCTGTCATGTATTAAAGAGGTAAGTAAGAAAACAAACAAGCAAACAAACAAACAAAACCAGAAAATCATGGATCTAATAGAGATACTAATTTTAGTGTAAACTATAAGATTCCTTCTACAAACTTACATGCCTGTATATCAAAAACTCTTTTTCTCCCACAATAGAACTTTACCTTATCTCTTTTTCCTCCTTCATTTACTCTTTCTCCCTGCAACCTTCCCTTTATTCTATTCATACCAATTACCTTTCCTTTCAGAGATAATTTAATTAGAACATTACTTGATAAACTCTGAGAAATTCTTCTTGTTGTAGCCATTCTGTCTATTTCAGATCTGGAGGAAGACTTTTCTCTCCAAAAGATTCTCTATTGTTTTTCAGTTACATTGTTTTATCCTAATGAATGATTTCTTATTTTCTTGCAGTCCTTGCCTTGTTTGCATTGTGTAAATCTGCACATGTGCTTGCAATGTGCAGATGTGACAGAGAAGCTAGACCTATGGCAGTATAATGTCAAGGCCATTCCAGGTTATTATTACTATTTGCCATGGGTGTTTCCAACTTCTTCCATAAGAAAATTGTGATATAGTGAGTGTGCTGATATTTTGTATAAATTTGTTATTTAAATGTGTTTCCAAATTGTACAAGCAAAGCTGCAGTGGGTCACAGATTCTGTTAAAATCATTGGGAGTCTTTTACCCATCAAAATAATACTTCAAAATTTCCTAGCTGTGAATTTCCTTGCAGGTTTGCATGGTCCTCCTAAATCCTCAGTTTGTATCTGGGGAACTGAGTCTTGCCCGAGAAGATAGCTTAGAGTGTGGTCTCCAGCTCTTCAGTCACTTGATTCCCCATTCTCTTCATTTCAGTTGGACTGTTTAACAGTTACAGTAATTAGAAAGTGCAGAAGCATAACCAGAGTTAAGGTAACATTTCTGTCCTAAGAATTTAGAAAACATCTATATTTGATTTAAGTTAATTTTAAGTTTTTATTTTTTTTTTTAGTTAAAGTTAGTTTTAGTTCTCAAACACTTAGAAATCACATATATCTTTTGTTTTCAGTGGTTCCTCTGTGACTCCCTCTCTAGTCTACTTTTTGTAGGTAATCCTCTACTTCCTTCTCAGACTATAGGGGAGTAGCTGAGTTCCTAGAAGAACAGGGAGAAATTATAAGTTGAAAATATAACCTCTCTTACCTCAAACTGTATGAACTAAGCTAGTCATTCACTAGGATGTGTAACAACTTGTGGCCCTCTATAACACTCTAGAAGAGTATTGAGAAACTCTCCTCCATATAGGAATTTGCAAAAGAAAACAAGTTCACAAAAGTCACTGGCTTTACTGATGGCTTTAAAAGACCCTCATAACCTTAAAAGTTATCGTTCTGTGAAGCTGCTCAACCTCTTGCTGTTTTTTCCTTTGCACTGTTGCATACAGTTTTGGTTGGTTGCCTTTGAACAAATGATAGCTGGTAAATAGTTTATTACAATATTCAGGAGGAAATAAAGGGCTATAAACATCGGCCACCCATGAACACATAAGATGACAAAGAAAGGTGATAAGTGAGAAAACTTCACTTGTTTCATTCAGATGGAGTCACAATACTGTCCTTGTTTTCTTTTACCTCATTCAAAATAAGAGCCTTTAGCAAACAGCAACTTTATCTCTAATCAGAAATAAAAAATATTCATTGGAGGTGAAAAGATTTTGATTTTGTTTTATGGTCTAAGAACCAGACAACAGAAGATACTGCTTTTTCACATTTGCAGTTCAGCTGTTTTTTTCCTTTATCTTTCCCTTGAACAATTCGTAAATGGTTTTAGTCAAAATAAATAAATCCTTCCCTTTGGCATTTTATTTCTTAGGAATGAATACTGAGGGTGGCAAAGATCTTTTTAACTGTATTTTTATAACTTACATATTAACTTCTTTAAAATGTAGAGAAAATAAGAATACCAGACATAAGCTGCTTTCCACACCCCCTTCTGGTCCTTTGCTTTTAAGGAATTCATGCTATAGATTGCTATAAACAATACAATTCAAAAAAAAAGTTTTATAAAGCTAATACCTGTTTAATTGTAATAACTAATTAATTTGTATATTGCTAGGGACCCCATTAGCTGACTGAAACATTTGTAGGATTCACTTATGTTGTAGTTCGCATCCTGTATTTCAGCTAACTGTAGTGAGACTTAAATTGTGCTGGATTCAGAGCAGCTGAATCCAGTTCCTCTATCTCCTACAAGATCTTCATTGCTTTGTTCAAGTAGGATAGACTCTGTGATCCTCAATTTTTCATCATTATAATTGAAAATAATACTTCGCTCCCCCATCCCCCATCTTTTGAGGAAAGGAAAGAGGTTGTCTGTAGTATGTTTCACACGATGCCTAACAAAAAGGATTCCTGACCTCATTCAGTATATCTGGACTCCATTATAAAGTAGAGAAATAATCTTATAACTATGTTTGAGTCTATCTAGTGTTGAACATTTCCAGAAGCAACCCTGGAGGCAAGCTGATTCCCTTCCTTCTTAGGTGGTAAATATGTCTTTTGCAAATCCCAGGCAAGCTGACAACCCACAGGTTATGAAGCCAAGAGAAGCAGCTTTTCTCTGAAGTCTTCTTATTCCCAATCCATTGGAAAATGGATGTGGATAACTGTATGAGACTAAAAGAGGAAAGTTCTTTAAACTTACATTAAACAAGATCTGTTCATTTAGTAAGAATGTAAATGATTATATTGTTCAGGAAAAAGTCATATTTAGGCTACATTAACTGTATGGGTTAGGTTTATAGTTATAGTCAGTATGTAATTTAATCGTTGACTCAAACCAGGTCATGTTAATTGAAAAACACTTTTCTCTTTATACAGAACAGTTCATTGTAATCTACAACAATGTTCCTATGTTATTTTAGGGAACTGGGGAAAATAACCCTAGTTATCACTTCAGATGACGAAGATCGGTCTCCAACATTGTCAAGTGGGTAAGCCTGAGTATATTTTGCATTAATTCAGCAATGGGTCCATTGTACTGCCAAGTACATAAGGGAAATACTAACTTTTATAGATAGAGCTGGTTTGGGGAAAGGAGAGCTCCAGCTCTCCAGACTGAGAACTACTCTCAGGTCATTTCTAAAAACACAGATTCAAGTAGGTGACATTTAGGACACTTCCTAAAAGTCTTGATTTATGCACAACATAATCACTTCAAAACTCAAGTGATAGTTTCTTCTCAACAAGAACCCATATCTTGGATGAATAGGGAATGAGTCACGGAGTGAGTGGTGGTGACGGAGAGTGACACAATACACTTCATTCGCGTGAAAGAAATAGTAATAGCTTTTATTGATATGGACAATGGTTTCATGAGATTCTATGGCAAGGTCACATTATTTATTGCATGAGGTACAAGATATACACAGGATTACCAAGGACACCCTCCCATTGAGTCACAGGGTTCAGATTAAGCCCCCTTGCTTTCCAGACTCCTTCTGAGAGGAGCCTGGGTGCGTGTGGATCCAATTATATTCCCAGACCTGGTCAACAATTTATGACTAAAGAATTCTGTGCACAGTTATGTATACAATTTAGTAAAGTTTATAAGTTCGGAAAGAGTGCTGTAGGCACTTACCGCAAACCTGTTGTGGCAAGGATCTCTTAAGTTAAGGAGTATCCTTGAGAGATATCTCAGCTCAAGGGGAGATCCTGGCGTGCAGCCTGCTGCCATGCAAGGAGAGCTCAATGGGTTTTTGTGCTGTTGCCATATTTATTAGATAAGATGATTGATTTATTGTCATTCTTTCCTTTCAGCTGAATTTTGATTGGTGCATGCTCAGTTAGCCCTGATCTCCCTATCAGAATGCGGCCATGTGGTTATTGTAGGTCAGGGACAGAACCACCAGGATCAGATAAGGTCACTGGTATTTAAAAACTGAACAGGGCTACCGCTACATGTAAAAGGTCAGATAGGGCTGGGGAAGGAGCACACCCTTCACATAGGGACAGTGTATGTGTCAGGACATAGCTACTTTGACAAATATCAAAGATTTTACAGTGTGCCTACCTCCAAGACAACATATTTCTTTCCATGCACAAGCATTCTCAAGGATAAGTCAAAAATAACAGTTAAGCAATGAAAATTCCTTCAGAGTCACAAAAGATGCAATTTCCAAATGCCTTCTATAGCCTACTGTAACAAAAGCAAACTTTGCTTTCTCCTGTTCAGCAGAAACAGTAAGTCAAAAGCTCATCAAATCTATGTGTGTGTATATATATATATTGCTGTTGTCCTGTTCAGTATTAATTCAGATTTGATTCGTAGTATCATTTCACTCTCTGCCCTCTTTTCCTAATTCTCAGTCATACTATCTTCTCATTTTGAACAATTTTATGGGAAAACCTACCCATCAAGCAAATCATTTTGACTAAGATTTTTTTCATATTCTTCATTAGGAAAAAAGTCACACTAGGAAAAGGAGGAAGAAAATAGAAGACACTTAAATGAAAATAAGTTATATATCTGAGATGTGATAATGCTAGATGGAAACCAATATCCAAATTTCCGCTGGATTTAAACTAAATTCAGTAGAGCTGATGATAGCAAGATGTTCACAGTTGAGTCCTGTAATATCAAGAGAGGCAAACTGATGAACAGGCTAGATATCAGGTGGCAGTCAGGTGGGTTTAAACTGCCTGAGCTGCTGGGCTCGAAGGGCTGTGAGCAGTGACATGAAATCCTGCTGGAGGCCAGTCACTACTGCTGTGCCCCCAGGGGCCAATATTGTGTGTCTGACGTACTCTTTAAAGTCCTGGTTGATAGGTAAAGTGCACCCTCAACAAGTTTGTAAACAACACAAAACCGAGGAGAGTAGCTGATATATCAACTGTCCTTCGGGGGGCTCATGCCAGGCTGGAGAAGTAGACCAAAAGGCACCTCATTAAATTGAAGAAAGATAAATAACGTGTCCTGCACTTGGGGATGAATACCCCCATGCACTAATAAAGTCAGGGGGTCAGCCAACCAGCTAGCAGCTTTGCAGGGAAAGTCCTGGGGGTGCTGAGGGAGAAACTGAGAATGTGCTAGCAATGTGCTCCTGCAGCAATGATCAGCAGTATGCGGGGCTTAATTAGAGGTAACATGCAGGTTGAGGTAGGTGATTCTTTTCCTCTACTCACCAGTAGTGAGATCATATCTGGAGTGCCAAGTCCACTTCTGGACTTTCCAGTAGGAGAGAGACATATTGGAGAAAGTCCAGTGGGTTGCCATACAGATGATTAAGAGGGAGGGTGAAAGGAGGATTAACTAGTGGATTTCCAGACATGCCTTCCAACTTGAAACACTCTGTGGTTCTGTGAAGATTAGATGCAAATTCTGGCTCCTCTGAACAGATTGAAAGAATTTTGAGAGTCAAGTATTTTCTATTAATTAACTAACAGGATAATTCCTTTAATCCAAAGAGAATGAAGATCAATTTGTTAATGTATGTTAGGAAAAATATGACACTTGATCTCTTAAAAGCTTCAGAGTGTCTGAGTCTGATTTATTGGGTATCCAGGAGTGATTTTTGTTCTTTGTGGGTTCTTTTTACAAACCTCATGCTTGTCAAAGCCTCACATAAAATTTTAGTTTTAGCCAACCTAGATTTTCTGGGAAAACACATTACAAGAATCAGAGCCACTTCTCATCTGAAGTGCTATAGAGTAGTTTTCATCATCATGAGCTGCCATCTCCTCTTTTCCCATCGGATCAGTTGCTGTCTTTTCCTTTTACTCCTCAGAGTCCTTTTAACGCTCTTATTAAGAAAGGAACTATTCGCCTAGCAAAAAATATCAAAACACTATTTCCCTGAAAATCTCCTTCTGATACTCGCTCATAGGAAATCAAATAGCCAAACAAATTTACATCTAGGATATTAAAGCATATCTATGAGATTCTTCTTCTTAAATACTACTTGCTGCTATTTTCCCAAGTTATTCTTGATGTCTTCTTACATCTCTATATATGTATTGATATATTATATTAATGTCATGCCATTCTGTTGTAAACCTGCACAAAGAAATCTCTAAAACATATTCTCCTGTTACATGGCAACTTGAAGGCCATGTTTTTAGTATCCCCGTGGCTTTTAGTATCTTATGCAGCCTTCAGCTAAAGGTCCTAAAGTTCTGCAAAACAATCTTTGAAAGTCTTTGAAAGTCTTGAAAGTGATCACTGTTAAAGGTTTTACAGTGTGCTTTATATTTATAATCTTTAACATCAGGCTGTAAGCTTGTGAGATAATAAATATTCATGTCTTTTATTCTTGTATTTACTTTAAATGTCATTAATCATTCTGGAAAAAGATGAAGAAGCAGCCTATTTTAAGATATTTTTAAAAGGAAATTAACACTGAAGGCTACAAATATTTTTATATATTTAAATATATTCTATATAATTAATAATTAGAATAATATGTTTAATATATAGATATATTTAATACATTTAAAGGAGTCGGGGTCTTTTATTTTTAACAAGGACTGATTCAAATGTAGCAACCCAGAATGGACTTGAATGATAAATATTCATCTAGATTTTTGTCTCTAAAATTTATGTTATACTAATATATAGTGAACGGAAAATGAATAAACTTGATATCTTCACAGCCATATTAGAGTGATGCCTTATGAAAGTTTTATAACCATTATGTGCAGCATTCTCCAAGATATACTTTTCCTTACTCTTTAAAACATGTTACTCAATGCTGTTTAAATTTCTAAGTTAGCCAGGAAAACATAAACAATGATTGAAAGAGCAGAAACATGTTTTTTACAGCAAGACATTCAAACCTCAGTTTTTCAAGCAGATTCCTAAGCCTTATATTTGCACACAAAACCTACTTTCCAGAATTCATTAGAGTCATTGAGTCCCAATGAAATCAGTGTGAACTGTGAGCACTCACACTCTGGAGAACACAATTCATTTTACTAATATTCTTCTGTGTTAAAGCCTTGAATAATGTCATTAACGTGAGTGGTTTAGGTTTTCTAGGATGAGAGAGTTTCAAGGAAACTTTGCTGCAAGATAAGCAGGTTTGCTAATTTTTGTTGCTGGGATAAGTGCAACTAATGTAGCAATGACATATGCAGATGGCATTTTGCCACACTTTCAGATATTTTTAAATTGCTTCACACCGTCATTCACAGTTCATTGCCAGGTATCTCACTTGGTGACATGAGTTTACAAATATGTTCTGTCAACATAAAACAAGTGATTTAAAAAAATCCCTTTTCTTATTCCTTGTCTGGTATCTGTTTCCATCTAGAGGCCTACACCCATTCATTTTCTTTGGTGCAAGTTTCTCATCTGTGAACAGGAGGCAAAATTCTGCTCATTTACAGCACTTACTGACAATGCCAGAAACAAATTTTAAATGTACTGCCCTCCCCAAATTCCATGTGTAGCCTCAGATAACATCCAGAAAAACAACATACCACCAATTATATAGTTACATATGTCTAGTAAAGTAGAACTGAAAAATAATATTTATTTATTTTTATCAGTGATAATATGCCTGTCCTAAACCGTGTTTCTCCTGCAGACATGTCTATGAACTATTACAGAGAAAATGATCTACTCAGAATGCATATGTCTGGAAAGAAAGAAAGGAAAGAGGAAAATTAAAGACAGAAAAAGAACATTGTAAAAGAGTCACTTAAAAGATACTCCTTCTAAGCATTATATTTAAATTTCTCCTGCTTCCAATTTGTACTAAAATGTACACCACAAATTTTATGCTAATTTGTAATAGTATCATCTTGATATAACTTTTAATGGTGTCATTCATTAGAGATGAACCTTACACACTCATCACATACCGGATAAGTCAGCAGATTGAGAACTTGTATTCATAAAAGGTAATGTATTAAGCATGAACAATGATCTGCTGGTTAAGTTGAACAGTAGGTGTAGATCACAAAGGTACAAAAAATATTGACAGGTTCACCACAGCAATTCTTTGCTAGTGAGTAAGGAAAGAGGAGGGAGGTCATCTTGTGAGGAATAAAAGAAGATTCTTGCTCTTGATTCTTGATAAGCAATAAGACATCTTGTTGATTATCAAAAATAATCCTGTTGATTATCAAAAGTTAACTGAATGTGCCAGTTCATGTACAGTTTGGGGAATGGCCATACGGGCCCCATCTATGTTTCTTAGGTGCTTCAGAGCTGCTATTCCTCACCTCTGTATGCTCACACTTTCTACTAACCTCTTCTCATCTGGCTTGGTCAATCAAGTATGATCTCCCACTCCTCTTTGCCCATTTTGATGGTTTCTTGTTCAGTTAAACATCTGTTGTGAAAGATATCTAAATCTTTAGTGAACCTTATTACTCAGGGATTTAGTTTGCCTCAAGCTCCTCTGTTTCACAGATTCTGTTTTAGTCTTCTGAAAGGAGCAGACCTGCAAAAGCAGAAGCACTTAAAACATACTTCACATGCTGGTTGGAAAAGGAATTCTAGAGAAAGAAGTGAATGAGATGAGAAAATATCTTACATGCTTATCGGTGATTATTTGTTAAAGGAAGCAATTAGGAGGAAAGTAAGATCTTCCACAATAACATTGTCTAGTGATGGCACCACAAAATGGAGCTAGTTCTAAAATGGGTATGGTTCTCAATAGGTGGGTGTCAGGCTTTTCCTTATTTCTTCTGTCTGGTGGATGGTTGTTATGGGCATTTTAATCTAGAATATGCAACCCTCATCTAACATCATTAAATACTTCCTGTGTTAGCAGATGCCTGAAGAACACTTTGTATACAGGCATTTTTAGTTCTTTCCTTTTAGATTTATACTTTCAAGTTGAGTAGATTAAAGAATATTTTTCTTCGTGATATAATCTAAAATATTGGAAGTAGAATCACAGAACTCTTCAGATTCACAGATCTAAAAATGTAAGAGATATAACAAGGAAGAAAAATCTTGGAATACAGGAGGAATCCTTACAACAGCAGCAACAAAAAAGACATTTCCAGGCTTGCATTATTAAATAGTCTAAATTGAGGAAAAAAGTCTCCATCATTCTGTTAGAATCAAAGTATCCTATGTGATACTTAGAAATTAAACTCTTTCTCCTTATCTTATCACCATAACCCTGATTCTTTCAACAATAAGTATGCTCAGAAGGGTGACTTCTTCTCTTACAGGTCTC
>JAUBNY010001046.1:146194-184665 GCA_032275445.1 Crypturellus soui
GGACGGAAGGAAGGAAGGAAGGAAGGAAGGAAGGAAGGAAGGAAGGGAGGAAGGGAGGAAGGGAGGAAGGAAGGAAGGAAGGTCTATTTTATAAGAGAAATTGATTGTGGGGCACCTTTAAACATCATCTGGATGCATAGAAGCGACAGAAAGTGTTTGGGTGACTGAGACTGATCTGGAATTATCGTCAGCTATCAAATAGATGTGTTGTTGAAAAAGATCAATAAAATACCTCCCCATATGAAGCATGAATCATAAAACAGATTTTTTGCTACTTAAATAGTAATCCTTGATCAGAAGAGGTAGAAAAATGTGATATTTCCTTCTTATCCCTGGTTTAAATAATAGCTCATCATAAAAAATGCTGAAACACACTGATATCTTCTTTGTCAGTGTGTTTCAGAAGCGGTTTTTGCATTTATTATCTGTGTTTATTGTTTGATTTTTCTTAGGATCGTTATCTAGTGCTTTTCAAATTTTTATATTGTAGCACTGTTCTGCAATATTTTGACTGCAAGCATTTGAGGAAAAAAATTGTTTTCTTTTTCAGTTTGGATTGTTTCTCGCTGAATAAGCAATGAATAAAAACAATTACAAAAGTAACAAATTGCTTGTTTGCCTTAAACCCCTCATCAGATGATCATTTTCTGAATAATCTCAAAGATGTGGTCATTAGCTGCATAAGAATAGTACTACTAGTTGTGTAAGACTAGGATTTAGGAACAATTTCTTATTTTAAAATTAACTGCTTAATAAAATTGAATTTTTAATCCTATTACATCAAAATCAGTTAAGAAGGTGCCACTATTTGAGTTAAGATAGGAACAGTACAGTGTATTTTGTGCAACTCTGACCAACAATATCCTCTTACCTATAATAAATCTTTCCTATGTTCTTAATGTGATATTAAGTTCTTAACATTGTCAAATATATTGTGACACATACATACATTGTCACTGAATGGAAAACACCTCTCTGCAATCAAAGGCTAATAAAATATTTATTATTCTCTCTAGAGAGAATGCTATTAGAGCAGTCTAGGAAGTTATTTGGTGGATGACTTTAATAAATCTATGAGAAAAAATATAAGCTATTTGCAAAACACTAAAGTGATATCGGACTTTTGTTTAACTTCATTTCACCATGACAGAAAGAAATTTTATTGAATTTTTTAAATAGAGTCATATAACTATGTGTTTTTATACTTACATAGTTATATAAAACTTCCTATTTCCCTGTAATTATTTTATCATATTGTTTTTAGTTTATTCAGGATAAACTTGGCTGAGACTTCTCTAGGGTGAAACCACAATCTTATATTAAAGCCTAAAAGAAGTCAAAGGCTTGTTTAAGAACAAAAAGTTGGCATTACAGATTATGATAGCATAGTTGCAGGGATGTGAGTAAATTCTATCAGTCTCTACATCCAGTTTGTATAACCATATATATTGATGCATAGCAGTCCTTAAAATGATGATTTTATGAGCAAATATTTTGTTAGTTATATGCACATTTTAGCAGATTAAATGGTTTTTTGTAGTTGCTATATCTGAGTGATTGGGCGCTTGGTGCTTATATTGCGATCCTCAACTGGAAATTTTCACAGAATCACAAAATGTTTGAGGTTGGAAGGGACCTCTAGAGATCATCTAGTCCAACCCCTTTGCTCAAGTAAGGACAACTGGAGCACATATGCACAAGATCACATCTAGGTGGGTTTTGAAGATCTCCAGTGAAGAAGACTCTACAACCTCCCTGGGCAGCCTGATCCAAGGCTCTGTCACCACCACAGTAAAGAAGTTCTTCCTCGCATGGAGATGGAGCCTCCCGTGTTTTAATTTGTACCCATTGAGCATGCCCTGTCACTGGCCACCACACGAGAAGAGTTTGACCCCATCCTCTTTACATTCTCTCCTCAAGTATTTATATGTATTGATCAGATCCCCTCAATTTTCTCTTCTTCAGGCTAAACAGACCACTTTCAGTCTTTCTTCATAAGATAGGGAGTCCCTGGAGTCCCTTAATTATCTTAGTTGCTCTACACCAGACCCTCTCTAGAAGCTCCACGTGCATCTTGTACTGGGGAGCCCAGAACTGCACACAATATTCCAAGTGCGACCTCACTAGAGCTGAGTAGAGGGGGAAGATAAATCACCTCCCTCGACCTGCTGGCAACGCTCCTCCTAATGCAGATCCAGATCCCAGGATTACCCGGGTCTTCTTGACCACAAGGGCACATTGCTGGATCAGAAGTTTTACTATACTGTAATTCTTTAAGATTGTATTTATGATGAAATTACAGAGATTCAACACCCAGCATTCAAAGCTTGTTTTTTCAATAGAACAAGAAAAAAGCAGATGGACAGGTAGTATAACATAATCATCTAATGGTGACATTGGCTCCTTAAAGGTATTAAAGGTAAATTATGTGCAATTCTGAAGACCTTAGCACTGCTGAGTAGCAAGAAATATCAGGGCCCAGCTTTGCTTGATCGAATTCTATGTGTGCTCAAAAATATTCCTTCATTCCCTCAACCTGACAGCAAAAAAGTATCCTCATTTAGAGAAGGGACCTAACTGCCACAGGCTTAGATTTGTGAAAAGTGAAATGAAGACTCTATTTACTACTTATAGCTTTTATTACTGGAAGAGTATCACATTTTTGTATAACTCCTCATTATGGTGTAACATCTTTGTGACAGTTTTCTGATAATAAAACAGAGTTTTAAACATATTCAGCAGGCAATAGGTACTCTTATGTCTTGTATTGTGTTTGTGAAGGAGCTGGTAGCTTATTGCAGCAGATCTTAAAAATTATTTCTCAGATCTTTTCTCAGCATTGACATACTAGCTCTTGCTGGTCGAGATCTAAGGTCTGGGCCACATCCTTTAAATTTAATAGAAAAATTCCCATTTCTTAAAGATTTTAAAGAGTTTCGCATCTCGCTCATTTATTTTATTAGATTATGAATAAAATGCAAGGATTTTGTGATCATGAAATGAGGATTTTGTGATCATAAATAAAATGCAAGTCCATCAGGACGTTGTACCCTCTGTGGTACAATAGATAAAAGCAAAAATGATAGTGGAACTTGCCCATAGGAATTGAATCTCAACTAAGAATGAACAATTTGTTTAGTGATACAAGAAACAGGAAAGAATCTGCCCTCCTGAATATTATGGTCTCACTCTGAGAAGCATCCTGCAATATTTTTCCAGGTATGGAGAAGTACAGTAAAAAGTCATCCAGCTACAGCTAACCATAAATACGTAAAAGACAGCAGTGAATTAATTTATTACAAAATTTCTAACCACAAGCACAGTGGAGATGACATTCCAATAACAAGAGTGTAGGTAAGGCAATCAAATACTATAAAATTTGATATAATTACAAAAGGAATTATGTTGCATAGTTGCCTCACATGCAAAGTTGTGGAAAAAAATAGAATTTAGTTAGGAGACTGCTATCACTGTTTTTTTTCTGTTTTGTTTATTATCGTTTCAAACTATGACTTCAAGAAATTACATTTGAAAAGCACTACATGCAACAAGAACAAAATAATCGTAAAGGATTCATCTCATTAAAGAAGTATGAATCAAGCCTGTGACACACAATTCCAAGCACATACCTATTGTAAACGTACCAATTTTTTTTTTCCTTTTTTTTTTTTTGAGATAAACTTCACTTTTATTTTCCCATATTATTGAGTACTGGAAGATTCTTCAATTTTATAGATAAAAATGAAATTATGACAATACTGGGCTAAATTGCCATGTGATAAATTTAATCTCTTTTAAAAATAGAACAAAAGTGTTTGTTCAGTCAGAAACTATTTTCTAACTGCAGTAATTCCTGGATAAATATTATGCCTTTATCACATAGGAGGCTGCAATGTTTTTTTTCTTAATATAAACTAATGACTCATTTTGAAACTGAGACTGCTTAGGGCATGCAAGGTACAGCTGCCACCCATAAAGATATCACAGATGTACTCTTGAAAAGTTTTAAGCAGTTTTGCCTTATTTTCATTTTTTTGCATGCTTTTTATATGTGATTTTTTTTTATTTGTATCTATGGACACAAACATATACATTTAATATATATGCTTAAATATTTACACAATTACATTTCTAAAATTATTGCCTCTTTAAAAGACTCAATTGCTTTTCTTCCTGCCCATATTAGAATACACACAGAAACAGACACAGAAAGCAGAAGCAGATAATTACCATTCTGTTTAGTACAAAAGGCACCATTAGGATATTTTATGTCAATGTCCAAGTATTAGCTTGTACATGACTTGGTAGGTTTGACATATTATATCCCTTATTATATTACAAGCTTGTGCCTCTTTACTTTGATGTTATGTCACAGTCAAGGTGTTCCAAGTTTTAAGAAACTTTGAAGTACTTCAAAGTGATATGAAAAGGGCAATTACAGAACTGCCTACCAGGAAGCAAAGAATACAATAACGAAACAGTCACCCTTTGCCCCTTCCTTTCAAAAATGTAGGGGTTTTTATTATTTTTAGCTTTTTTTTTTCCTTTTTTTTTCAGTGATCAAAGTGAGAAACTAACAGTTCAGCTATACCTAACTGGTTGTACTGGATAAGCTTTCTTTAATGTCAGCACTGACAGCTTTCCTGTCTGATTTCACAAATATATATAAAACAAAGTAGAAACTACCCATAATACCTAATAACAATACTTAAACAAGTTATTCTGTATTCAAAATAGTCAACTAAAAGGTAAATAGGCTAACACCTTTTCACACCAATCTCTTCTCTCTCTCTTTTTTTTATCTTTAACCTGCCCTCATAAAACTGTAATAATGAATGAATACCAGCTTGCCTATTCAGCCCACTTTTTTCATACTTATACTGCTGTTTAAATCTACCTTCTGGTGATATCCCTCCACCTCCCACACCACGATGATTTTCTCTCACCACTTTAAAAGAGAGAAATAAAAAAAAATTAAGCAGACTGTTCTTTTCTTGACAACTCACTATTCTCCTTAATAGACTCCAATCAAAATTCTCTGCTATGTGAATGAGTAGAACTTTTTTGTTTTACTTATACCAAAGAAGTACATCTCATTTTTACTAACATAGATTCATCTTGCCTGTCAGGGAGGATAAATGGGTCTGAACTTAAAGTAGATATGACCATTTGTTTCCCACTTGTAAAATTTGTCCTTAATGGAAAGGTTTTAGAATAAGTAGTGCTTATATGGTTCTAATTTCAGGGAAAATATAAATAGCTCATTTTGAAAACATTATAACTGGCAATGGAAAACAACTTAGAGGTCCCAATAACAGATGTTAATAAATCAATTACATGCCCACAGGTAAGAGATGAACTACTAGTTGTTCCTACTAGTTGCTGCAAGCCAACTGAAGTGAAAGTTTTCCAATTGTTTTAGGCCAGTCACCATATTTAGTGGGGCTGTTTCTGAAAAACAAGATCTGCCTGTAATAGACTTATTCTTGATGTTTTTAATCTAATTTTAGTGCAGTCCAGATTGTCCATTTTATGATTTTTTGGATACCAAAATAAATGGTTCTTCAGACTTTTTTTAAAAAAAATCCCCTTCGAAAAAGTGATATTTATTTATTTATTTATTATTTTAATGAAGAATGCAGTACCTGTGAAACTGTGCAACTTTACATGACTGCAAAGCAACAGATGCAAATCCTATTTTCAGAGAGAAAGCCTGAATAAATGGCGCAGTGAACCAATGCTTCACTGGAGGCTGATAGCCGACATGTTAAGTAAATGGGTGTGTCACCAGAGGGAATCACAGAAACTGCCCCTTAATGAATCATGATGCTGCATTGCCACAGACAGATTTATTTTAGATACTTCAATTGATACTACATAAAATTCATCTGTCTACTTCCATGGCTACAATCTTAAAAATTACAACTCCTAGCTGCTTGAGATTTTCGTGTTAAATTCACTGTATTCTTAAGGACCATCAATTCTTATACAGAAATGATTGTCTTGAAATTAGTAAAAGCTCAATGCATATTTTGTGCTAATCTTTAAGATCCTCAGAAAAAGTCTTCCATCATGTTTCTTACATATCCAGAGGCATATCCAGAGGCAGATAATATAACAGATTATCTTTTATAAACATTGAAGTGCCTGATCACTGTACAAGGTACCAGAGAAATGGTTGTATTAATTTCATTCATGCTTGCAAATGCAGATGATAATCCCTCTTTTCTATTTTTATACAATAACCCTGCAATTAGAGCCCTAAGCCAATATTTGGGAACCCTGAGTTCTGTGTTTCGCTATCTATGACGTGATTTTGCATCTAATTTTTGTAAAGCAACACCCTAGCCCTTTGCGTCTGGCTAGGCTAGAGGTCTACACATGCGTGTTAGACGATGACTGTTCTTTTTGCCACTTTGACTAAAAAAGACATTATTATTAGAAGTAATGATCAAAATTCACTGGTTCAGACAAAAAGGAAGTGTTCATGCAATTTTGCAGTTAGTGTGCAACTAAGGAAGAGGTCTAGGTCATGGTCTTTGCTGCAAGGCCAGGTTTCATGCTTTACAGAGGTTAAGCAGACCTGTTTGAAAGTGCATGGACATGAAGCAAGTTCTTTATAGAAAAAGCATTTGCAGACTGTGCTTTGTTTCCCTGTGATTCATTGTACTTGTATTCATTTGTTAGATGGCAGCTTTTGCACAACGGGAATTGAGTCAATACCATTTTTGTGGGGATTGTTGGCTTTTTTGAATGGAGACTTTTATGGAATGTTTTACTTGAGCTCCTATGTGTCTCTTGAAAACAATTTGAATAAATGTGTGGATAGGCACTTTTAAAAAGAACTGTGCCTCTTCAGCATGCCATTCATATCATCTGCCTGCAGCACAACAAATAGGTCACGAAGCTGTTTTATCCTCTGACAGTGTGGCAATCAAAATACAAAGGCTGAAATTGAGAAATGTTAATCACATCTCTGCTTCTTTTCCCACTTAATTTTGTGCTCCTTGGTTTTATAAAGATCCTGATTTGGGGATTTAAAAAGTGCTCTAAATTATTCATATTAAATAAGTGCTAATCCTTTCTAGATTTCCTAAAACCATAAAAGTAACATGTTAGTTTTAATATGTTCTTCCTCCATTACTTCTTTTTTTTTCATTTCTATATTTATATTCTTTCATAGTAAAGTATCTCTTTCAGAAATGTTTCCTCAAATGGAGTTAATAAAGGATGTGTTTTTCTTTTCTTTTTCACTCTTTTTTTTTTAATGTACATTCACAGAATCACACAGGGTCTCAGAACGGTTGAGGTTGGACGGGGTCTCTAGAGATCACCTAGTACAATGGAACCTTGGCAGGTTGAAGAGTTGGGCAGAGAGGAACCTCATTAGGTTTAACAAAGGCAAGTGCAGGGTCCTGCATTGGGGGAGGAATAACCCCAGGCACCAGGACAGACTAGGGGTTGACCTGCTGGGAAGCAACTCTTTGGAAAGGGATTTGGGAGTCCTGGTTGACAAATTTAACCATGAGGCAGCAGTGTGTCCTCATGGCCAAGGCGGCCAATGTCCTGGCTGCATCAAGAGGAGCGTTGCCAGCAGGTGGAGGAAGGTGATTCCCCCACCTCAACTCAGCTCTGATGAGGCTGCACCTCACAAACTGAAACACAGGCAGTTTCATCTTCATTTGACGAAGAATTCTTCATTGTGAGGGTGACAGAGCCCTGGAACAGGCTGCCCAGAGAGGCTGTGGAGTCTCCTTCTCTGGAGATCTTCCAAACCCGCCTGGATGCCACCCTGTGCAATGTGTCATATCCTGTGTCTGTGATTCTCGTTTCCACATAGCAAAACTGCCAATATGAATAGGGAATCAGTGCTCTAGAAACTTCACAAAAGATTAAAGATATAATACAGTAAGAAATATTCCCTGGTAAAAAAAAGATGTAATTTCTAAGAACTTCTCAGTTGTCAGGACAGAAAGCTTGATATGAAGGAAGCATTACTACTACATGTTTGTAGATAGGGAGCTAAAACTTAGAAACTTGCTGAAACAGCACAGTGGGTAATGTTATCTCTTACACTGCCTACCTGTCCAATTCTTAAAAGGCAAAAATCTCCATTCTGTTTCTCTTTTAACAAACTTTGAAAGATGATAAACAACTTCGCTCACAATTAATTCTATCAATTTCCCACTTTTCCTTGTTACTGTAAAAGTTGAGGTCAGTAAACACAGGCTGTGATATAATAGGGATTCCATATTACATTATTCCTGAGAATTAATTAATTTCACGTAAGTATAGCTACTTCTTTATGAATTAACAAACCTTCTTTTCTCAAACCATAAGCTCAGATCTGAAGAATACTGAGGTACTCACTATATTTTTCTTCAGTTTAAAAGTTATTTGCCTTCATTCTCCTGTCCAAGTCTCTGTTTTTTTGCGTCTTCTATTAATCACGCCCCATCTCTGCAGAGGAATGGTAATAAAAAGAAAAAAAAAAGGAAGAGGGAATGATGGAAATGGCAAAAATTGGGTCCTGAAATTATACTTTGCAAAAGATTCAAGAAGTACATAATATGTGGCACAAAAATGTGTTCTGTTCCCTCTGTGCTTTTTATTCTACTTCAAAGCACCAGATAATTTTGAAGAAATAATAATTCAGATTTACAATTGCATTGAAGGTTTTGTATTAGTATGCTTGAAGGTGTTATTTGTTTTAATTCTGTTTCCTCAGAAATAACAACATCATTATCAAAACATCATTATCAAAACATCATTATCAATCATTTTCATGTTATTTCCTGATTATCTCTCAATAGATATATTTTATGGTCTGGAATAAGCTGTCCTTTTGTCCTTTCAAACAAATTATACATTTATATACGCACCTTTCCATAGATTAAAAAAAGTTAGGTAAAGCCTGTGCCTTGTAGTGCGTCGGGCTGCCATATATTGATCTGATCCCACAGGGAGAGTACTTTAAACAGCAAGTGGCCCTTTTGACTTTTATGGGCTTATTCACTGACATAAACTATGCATATGGGAACAATTTTTAGGATTGAAACTCAAAATAGTAAAAGGTCTCCTAGAGTAACTTAAAGCTTTTTTAGCCTGCAACCTGCATGTTGCAACTATCTTTTGGGAGTACTCGCTATATATATATATATACAGATAGCTGATCTCTATTTCAAACTCCAATTTCCTGGAAATAGGAGCCTGATTTTTAGTCTTCCCCCACTGTCAATATGTGCCAAGACTGAATTAAGTTAACATTTCTAATCATAATGATTTATTGATTGAAATGATTGAAATGAAAAGTTTTTCATTTTCTTTTCTTTTTTCTTCTTTCACCTCTGCTTTTCTGCAGAGAAAAAGTATTTGGTTTGGGTTTTTTTTTTTTTTAAGATTAATGCAACAATACTCCTGCCCACCGAGTAAAAATATCTCTGAGGTTTAATGTAAAATAAGCTGTCTTGGGGTACATAGACACTCTTGGGGTACTTGAAAATTTAAACGATGTAGTGCATTCATGTAGACTCAAGACTTCAGAGTTGCCTAAGAGATGCCATTAAAAAAAGAAAAAAACATTTACCATCCTCTGGGACAGAATCATATGGAGGCCCAGCTGGAGTTACTGGCTGGGCTTGCTGGAGATGTGCCTGTCTGTTGAAGGGACCTGAGCCCTGAGGAGGGTTTTGAAAGGCCTCTGGAAGGGTGGACAAAAGAGGAAGGAGTATGTAGATGATGGAGACCAAGATATTTTTGTGGTTTCATCTATGAAAAGACTAGAGCCCTAGAGTCAGCCTGTGCCTATATTTTTACAGAGGTGGATGTTTAGAAGACATTGTCTCTATTTTGTGTTTTTTTTATACTTCACATATAGAATTTAAGCAGGACACTTACCAAAAATCAGCATATGAGTTAGCTATGGGTTGGCTCCTATTATATACTGTAGTAGTTTAGTGAACTTATCTATGTTACTATCACTTTTTTGATCTAAAAACCTATGAGAAGTACAAAGACATGGTAGAAAGTTGCAGAGAGGAGGAAACGATAAATCAAAGCCCACTAATTTGCAAAAAAGACATTTTGAAATGAACTGGAAAGTCTTGCATTTTTGTGAAAAACAGTGATTATAGTTATTGAATTTAAATCAGAGAAAGGCAAACTGGAACACAAGTAGGATAATGGTGTTAGTAACACTATTCCTGTTTTCAGAGCTTTGTTTTGAAAAGGAGGAAATCACATCTGATTCTGACTTTTATTATTTCAGTAGAAAATGAAAATAATTGGAAAATAAAGTTATAATTTGAGTTTCCTTTACTACTGATGTTCATAATGACCATCTACTGCAGTATTTTGGAGGAGTTGAAGTAAACACATGGAATCATTTCCAAAACAAGAAGTGTAAATGCAAGCTTAATTTCCCAAATGTCTTTCGGTAGTGCTATAGAGGAGATCTGAAAGTTGCCCACATGCCTTGTGCTGGTTTTGGATCTTCAGTGTCCCTCTCCCTCCACCAATCTTCCATTAACACTTTTAGACCACTAATACCAATTTGTTTCAGTATTCAGCTTTCCGGGTAGTAGGCTGTGGAGATGTCTCAGAACACTGAGGTGGTGAGAAAGTTCCACAGAAATACTCCAAGCAGGTATGTGCAAGTCTCTGCACATGAAATTAAAGTATGTGGCATAAAAACAACATTTAGTAGATGTGGTCCAAATACTGCACTAGTATAAATGCCATGGATTCAGATGCTCATTTTTTTCCTATGATTTGAACTTTTAAACTTACTGGGATATTATTAACAGAGTTCTACCAACAAAAGAATTTTCATGTGCCTCAAACAGAGGCATAGATATATCCTTAGATATGTCTCACATCACGTTTGAATCTTAGATTTCAAGAGAAGACAGCTTTTTTGAATATTTACTGTTTTGCATTTCCAAGATCAGCCAAATTGGCAGGTGCTCAAATCAATTTAATTTCTTCTGGTACCGCGGTTCTTCTTTTCCTGGTCCTTAAAGCTTATTCTTTGAAATAACTGAACCACAAAAGCAAAGATCACTCACCAGTGAAAAACACATGTCTTGCCTAGAAACAAATGTGAATGTACCTGCCAACTCTTAATCAATGTAACCCAGAAAAATAAATACTTCAGCATCTTAAATGTAAGAGGACCCTTCAGACTTTAGTAGAATGTACAGCACAGTTCCCAACTATGGCTCAGTGCCCATATTGTTTCTAAACTTATTTTCATTTCTCAAGTATGCATTTTTACAAATACATTTTTTAATCATATTCATTATAAATGTGAAAGCTCCACTTGATGTTTCCACTCAGCTAAGCCAGTATAGAGAAATTGAAAGCCTTTATTACGCCCCTTGCCTCTCAAGAGGGCCACTGTGGCAGCAGCTGACATGATTTGAATCACTGAAATGTTACTAGCTGTGAAAACAGAATTTGGGTAAAGAATATTTATTGCATGGTGTGGAATACCACTGCCTGAATTTTAAATCTTTATGGGTTCTCTCTACCGCAGCAATAAAAATTGTTCTTTGTATCTTGGATTTCCAATGAGCATTCAAAATTTAAATGAAAGAACTGAGAATTTCAGTTCAGTAATGCGAAATTGTATATATACGTAGATTCTGATATTGTGGTTTAACAAGTTATTCATTATTTTTAATTTAGTTTAATCACTCGCTTAAACTAAGTTAAAAATAGTGATTATCTTGTTATTTATATGCCTTGCTAGAGATTTAGATCTAACTTGCTTTTTCACAACTTTTATTAAAATCATGATAGAAGGGAAATGTTTCTATGAATCATAGAATTTAAAACGAATATTCTACCGAGATACACTTGAACTAGGTAAAAATATCAGAACTATTATTTACAGGAATGTAGCAGTTCTCATAACCAGTAGCATATTAGGAGAGTCCCCTCATAGGATAAAGGAAAATAAGGGGCTAGAATTATTTACTAGCATATCAGAAATGAAATGTGGGAGAAGTTTCAGCCTACCTATGGTCCCAGTTTGGCAAAAGATTCAGATTTAGTATCCCTAGGAACTTTTATTTAAACATGTACTCAATGTGACTGCCATTTGGAAGGCACTGAGGACTACATTTGTGAAATAGCTCATGTTTCTTCTTCTTGCCATAACCTCCAGTTTGGAATTATGGTCCAAAACACAAATCCCTCAGACCTCTGTTTGATTCTTACCTGCTACTCCACAACAGTCTCAGTATAAAACTTGAGATTTAACTTCTCGGCTTGCCTCTGATTTGTTTGTTTGTTTATTTGCTTGTTCGCTTGCTTGTTCGCTTGTTTTTAAGGGATAAACAGCTTCCTATACAGCTGTGTTTCTATGACTCTCTGTCAGGTCTTTACCAAGTGAAAACAGCCGATTAAAAAAAAAAGTAGGCATGACAGTTGTCTTTCAATACACTGCACACATGTAAACAAATGCTTCCATTATGCAAGTGATGAAAATATTCACCTTTCTATCTAGTACTATGGGTTCAGTCAACCTTAGGCAAATAATTGGTTATCTGCCCATAGCCACTCTCCAGGAAAAGGCAAAAGGTACTCCTGGTTTCTCTTGGTGAATATAATACACTTTTAACATCTTACCACATCTATGATTTGGTCTTTATTTGGGAGGAAGTGTTCCCAGTTTCAGCTCCTACTCTAAAGACCGTATGTGTTTTGTGTTAATCAGTCATTCAGCAAAACCCTGGTGTAGTAAATCATTGGATCACAGGCTATAATGCTCACCTTCCCCTCCTTGTGAAATACTGGATTAATAAATACTAGATTAATAAACCCAGAGTATTTTATCCAACTTTTCAGAGTGACAGCTTCCCTCTTTCCCCCCTCCCACCTTAAACACGCATCCTTACATTCTGGTTTAAACACTTTCAAGTCAAGGAGAAGTGGAGAACTTAAAAGTGTGGTTGTTTCTTCAGCACTCTAGATGAGTTTTCTCATTCTCATTAGGGACAGTCACTGGAGAAAGAAAAGTTCAAATCTGAAAGTGCAAAATGGGCTGAAAACTCTTTTTGTATCACAAAATATGTTAAGGAGGAGTAGATTACCATAGTGCTTTGTATTTTGATTGATTACCTTAAACAGAGGTAAATAAACCCCATTTGCTACTAACTGTCTGTGTGATTTCTGCCAAGTTTCTACCTTACACCAAGATGAGAACTCTGATGTGCATTAGTGTCGACAGCAATCTTCCTGCAGTATTGCGGCTCTGAACATCTTCTGTTGTTCAGAACTCTATCATCTGGCTCTGAACATCATCTTCTGAACATCTTCTGTGAATCTAGGTAGGCACGATAAATTGTAGATTTACATCTACAAGTATTAGATGGAAACTGGAAAAGGATACCATGCTATCCTGCCTTGCATGGTACTTGCATTCTTCTGTTCAACTTCTTTCCATCACAGGTACAGTAAAACAAGAGGTTAAAGATGTAGATTGTCACTTGGATAGATATGTTCATCAATCATCACACTGATAAATTTATGAAGGTAAAACTGCAGACTGAGATTCTACAGATAAATTTAAGTCCCTTCTGGTGAGGAAATAATCTTTAGTGTGAACACTTTGAGAATGTTCACACTTCATTTGTGATATGAAGGAAGTGTGTTTCCTCTTTCTGCATCCCCCATCTGTAACCAATATTGTCCGATTAACCCTTAAATTCATTGGTTGTGATTCAATAGTTATAGTCATTTAATGACAAAGAGGGAAAGCAAAATTTGGTTCTGTATAAAGAGGAAAACAAAGTGAGAGTTATTAGTGTGATAGTTATACTCTCATAGAAGGCTGACTATTAGATTGTAAAGGATTTCCAAGGATAGGACACTATGATATTTCAGTGTATGAGTTTACAGATCCAGAAACAATTCTCAGTGGAGAGAGTGATATGTGTAATAATAAATGCATATGACCATTTAGCAGTAGATCTTACATTTGCTGAAATTCATTGATATCATGTTGAATCTATTGATATAAACTTGTGTATCTAAGTCAAAGGCTCCTATTTTTTTCCTTCCAAAAGTGAGAACCAAAAGTGAGAGTAGTAGCAAAGCAAAAATTGAAAGGATCAAAATCGCTAATGCTTACAGCTCAGGTATACAAAATGTACAGAGGACACAGCCTCTGATTCTTTCTATCTATTCTAGCTGTCAACACAGCAGTAATTGTTGTAGACACACCTCTAATAGCACTTTCTCTTTTGCATGTTGCTACAAACCACTTGTAAATTCTCATAACCATGCTATATATATATATATACATATATATATATATATATATATAAAGTGGTTGTCATCTTAAAATCAATTTTTCTCTTGTGCTTGTAGTGAAACTGATTACAAGTTATATAAATGCAAGTTTTATCATGACAGCAGAACAGAACAGATACAGCATAATAATTTATTCATTAAAGTGTAAATGAGCAAATTATAATGTGAAGTAGTTACATAGCTTGCTTCTGCTACTTGTGGTGTAAATCAAAAAGCATAAGTGCGAAAGTGTTGGTTGTGCAATAAAGAGCTTTGTTAAGGTTAAAGAAATTAAGGATGATATTGATCAATGGTGATTGATTGATATATCTATCCTAGTGGCATAGCCAACAGCCTTTGCAACAGCTTTACTAAAGAGATATCAATTTCTTTCAGCAATCAGATAGTGAGAGTTCTATAAGGGCTATCTGTGTGAGAAAGAAAAGAAACTCTTGGAGCAGGGTGGGAAGGGAGGAAGTGTGTGTGAGTGGAGGAAGGGAGAAACTGTCCACAGCAGACATCCTACTACTTATGCTATAATTCATAGCATTTATCCCCATAGCATAGGATTTAATGATTCCAATATACTCTAATTTTTCACAGTATTTGAGTAACTGTCTTAAAACCAATAATAAATGTTTTTAATGATTAACTATGAAAAGACTATCCATAATAAAAGTAGCACATACACCAAAAAGTTTGTTTTCTTTTGACACGAGCTGTAAGATATCAAATATATTTTTTCCTATGGAGTTACAGCAGTCATAAACTGACTTCCAAGTAAGCTTCTCTTCTTTCCCTTGTATTTCATTTCTTATTATATAAACATTAAAAATCTATGCAACAGGTCTTGCAACTAATATTATTAGACCAAGTTTTAAGGCTTGAGTCAGCAAAAGTTAAAATTACTTAGTCGCAAGATATATTAGTGACAATCAAGAAAGAGAGCTGATCAACAGAATAACATTCTTTTGTTTTTCCTCAAATAAAGGTCAGAATTAATTACTACAGATATTCGATTAAAGATTCCATCATTAAATTTCTTGTTTCAAAATAAGATCTGTCCTACTTTCAAAGTGCTGCACAAAATTAAGAATATTTAATAAATGTTATGAAAGCAATTATAATGTAATAAAAATAATTTTCTGCATTTTCTTGTAGTAATTCTTAGTTAGATAGTTTATAGTAAGGTTGTCTCACAAATTCCACAGACTTACAAAATCTTTGCTCAGAGAAATTTGCTACTGAATCTCAATGTTTTGATTTTTGGCAATTTTAAGCCCTTTGTTAAGTAATATTCCCATGGACATCAGTAGCAATTTTTCTAAAATTGTTTGAAAAAGAACTTCTGATTCCTCTAAGAATAGTAGCTACTATATTCCTTTCCAAGAAGAGGCACTGTTTCCCTTTGTAAAAGACATTAAAGAAGATTCTCAACTGACCTTTTATTAATATTCCTACTTTTGTTTGAAGGACAATAGTACCAGGGTCTGAACAAGAGGAGCTTTGTCCTTATACCATTCCTTGGAAATTCTTCCAGGAGACTGCATGGTGATGTAGGGATTTACCGCCAGGAAAAGCCTTGCCAACACGTGTGGAATTATAGGAGTATACACACGCACACAGAAATCCAGCATATTATCACTTGGTCTCAAGAACTTCACCTTCGTTAATCTAAAGGTCAACGTAATTCCCTAGTGCTTTTCATTTCTTCGTAGTACAATTAGAAAATAAAGATCAATTAATCCTTCACAACAGGTATCAAAAACTTTTTGTTAGGTATTTGTAAAATATAACTAGAAACATTGCTCATGTTAATCCAAGAGAAAATAGAGTGTTAGCCTGGCCCTTTAACATTTAATTTTCTGGCCTATAAGCAGAAAAAAAAGAAAGAAGGGGGAGAGGAGGAAAACAAACCAGCAAAAAAAACTTAAATGCTACAGGTTTTTCACTTGCAAACAAACATTAGGAGGGAAGCCCTGAAGATTTATAAAATTAAATAGGAAGGTTAAATTTTCTACAAGGTATATGGAAGTTGATATTCTTTGGATGGCAGTGCACAATGGGAAATCTTTTCCTGTTTTGTATGATGCTCATACAGACAAGGGAAAGAATGAGATTCTTTTAGCAGTTTAGTTTATGCATTTTGTGAATGCATGAGTAGTGTTGTCTCCATCTCAGCAATTGAGTCTTTGCTACAGCATGTAACATTTCATGGACAACAGGCAATTAAGTTTCATCAGCTTTACAACTTGGACAGTGCTTAAGTGCACTTTACATTTGTATTTCTAATGGAGATAAAATATTTAGGGCCTTTATAAAAAAAAGAGCAATACTTGCATTTTGTTTGACTGATGGAGATAAATCAACATCCTAATTTACCAACCTATTATTTAAAAAGCTCAAGTCTGGCTATCTTTAGATAGGAGCAGACCCGTATGTGTTTGAGGTGATCTGTGGACATGGAATGACTTGGAGAGCCAGAGCGCCAAGAGCGCATAGCTAAAACAGAATTAAATTTTATGGTTTAAAATGCAAAAGTATGCAGTTAAAGGCTAGTAGCACTAATTTCTACTATGAGATCATCTACTAGCAGCAACTAAAATAGAAAAGCTTGATTACTTCAGGTGGGCACAGACAGTGTTGCAATACAGTTCAGCCACACAAAAATAAAAGTTAACTCTTAAAATCAAAGTTAAAGCAGGTGATACAAACAGGCCTGGGGCAGTATCAATAACTCTGTGTTACTAATAACAACACTGGAAAGATTTTATATTTAGTACTGGGTTGTCCATGTGCAAGAAAGATCATGAGAGGAAAGCAGAAGTGTTTCAGTTCAGGCACTTTGAGTTCTTGAGACCCTGGACTCCTACTGAGGAGAATGCCCAGTGAAATAATTGGTTTCAGTGGGAATGTGAGGCCAGCCCAAATAGGAGTAAGGCACACAAACACCTTGGGGGATGTAATCCTGATTCTTGCAATTTAGCAGAGAATTGGTTGAAACTGATCTTTCTAAATACTTCAAGGACATAAAGACTTGTGAGGGAGAAGAACCACTTAAGCAACAGATAATACTGGTACAAAAGAAGCAAGTATACATGGATCATTAATATTTCTAGACTAAAAATAGGTTTCAAATCACCAGCAAAATAAACCTCTGGTGGAATAGGAGAGGAAAAAAAAACAAAAACAAAATCAGGGAAATAACTTAAAAAAACACTATTGTTTCTGACTGGAATAATGAAGGCTAACAATTTTATTACATTATATTACATTGCATTTTATTACATTATTAATGCATTTGTGAAATGGATCAAACCTATTTATTTCTCTCTTGAAAGTGCTGGATAGTGGCTCTGAATGGCGCTAGTTCTGAATATAGCGTGATATATCACTGTGTTATAAACATGATCCTTACCTGGAGCTAACCAGTGGTTGGAAAGAAGTTCTGTTGCTACTTGGTAACCTCCTGGTCTCAGGATCTGTGGAGATGAGCTGAACGCTAAATCAAATCTGTAAATAGTGATTAGGATTTCAAGGGCATGCATTTTACCTTCTTCATTTGATAAGAAAAATTATCCATAACAGTGATTGAAAGCAATTCAATCTCTCCTCTCTGTCCCCCTACTCACTCCCTGCCCATCCCATAAGAATCTAAGCTAACAAACTGAAATAAGATATCAATCTATCTGGAATGTTTTGAAAAAGATGCAGCATAATTTAAGTATTCTCATCTGTGATTTAAAAAAAAAAAAGATCCAAAAAAGAAAACATACTTAGTGTTGAATTTAACATTCATCAGAACTTTATGGATACTACATAATTTATTCCCCTAAAACAAAGATATATCAGACTTAAGGGCTCAGGCAGTTTGAAGCCACAAGAGTTTGACTGTCCAATTCTCTCTACAAGGAATGAATCATCATTGCACCATTGGGTTAAGAGACAGCAAACATTGTTGAAGCAGTTGCTTTCACCTGGGTCATTCCTGAAGGATGGATGCTAAACACACCTATAACTTTTCTGCTGCTATAGGTATTATTTATTTATGCTCTAACTAATACTTTAATTAAAAATGAAGCACATTGATTGGGATGATTATTCATCATTTCTCGCTAAAATTAGTAATCCAGTGTGCTGTGGGAAGCCCTTGACTCAGTGGAAGTCCAGCCTCAGAAGAAAGTACCTGGCCATAGCACTGGTACCATTTTAACAATCAAGCAGAAGAAATTCCCTATGTGGCACTTCAAGCACTTCAAACAGGAGTTGGGATATACTTACTCCAGATGAATACATCAGAGAGATCATGAGCATTTGTCTGAATATATCAAAAATATGCTAATAGGAAGGAGTCAACAGTTTACTTTGATCAAGTTTCACTTCCATCATTTTACTTTTACAAAAGCAGATAAAAATACAGATCTTGATCAAAGTGTGGTGCAGTCTCTTTTCAATATAAACTACATGCAAATTCTTTCCCCTCGAGATAAAGCTCATATGATCTTCTTACCTAATGTACAACAGGGTTTTGCAGCTGCTTCTAACTCTATTTTGGATATAGTATGAGGTGAAATATTTGGATAAGACAGCATTGTTTAATGGTAGAGAGCTGCACAATGTCCTTAAAGTCATTTTTTTTTTCATTTTACAGTCATTTCACAAAGAACTAATATCACTTTCATTACTATGCATTTTGTAGATTTGACATGGTGATTCATGCAATCAAAATTATAGGGTCTGTTAAACTACCCTCAAATTATTTTAAGCTTCTTAACAGTATTTCTCTTACATGTGGCTCTCATCTTGGCCATTAACATTTGACACTGGAACCACAGTATTTTGCTCAGTATAACCAGAGTATTAGCTTTAAATTAACACAGCATCTAACACCATTTAAACCAGATGATAGGACCTAGATCATTTGCAGTGGCATTGTTTCAGAAGGAAAAAAAAAGGGGGGGAGAATAAAATGAATGCAAATTTTCAACAACTTTTAGATGCTGCTCTTAATACATATTTAGTCAGATAAATGGATAACATTTCATCCAATGATTAGACTTATTTTAATCATTTCCTCACAGAGTGAACATAGTTCTGGAAAACAGAGCATCATGGCTTGAAAATAAGTTTATCTCCAGATACTCCTTTCATATGCAATGACAATGACCCTGATTTAAAGGAATCTGTCTTTGAAGCTGAAAGTCAATTTGGAGCATCTGTGCAGATGATTTTCCAAGAAAAGGTTCTGATCTAGCCACAGGAACTGCAGCCTTCTATTTCTCTGAAGTCACTTAAGCCTGTAAAATATAGTCTTATAACATGATTGTTTTCTTTTTTTTTAAGAAGCTTCTTTAAAAAAAAAGGGAAGTGCAGCCAAATATATTATGGAAGTGCAGCCAAATATATTTCTATATGCATTAGAGTGCATTTGGGGAGATTTTGTGCTGAAGAAACTTTCTAATAATCAAAAGAAAAGAAAGGATTACTCTTTTTGAATGGAAATGGGATGTCTCTGCACTTATGTCTCTGCAAATGTCTCTGCATTTGTTATTTTTGGAAATTTTCTGAAAAGAAAGTGGGCTTTCTGCATTTGAGAGGTATGTGCTTGTGTCCACAAGGAATGAGTAAGTTGCTTATAGTAATATCAGATTTCTTAAAAAATTCTCTTTAGTAAAAAGGCTTTTGAAAATCATGAGCAAGAACGATTTCAGGGGCTGAATGCAAGGCAGCTGCCCTGTGCCCATGGAAAGGGACACCTCAGCCAAGAGCTGAATATCAAAATCTTTGGGCCACTGTCAAATGATGTACTTGAGAACTGGCAAATGCCCTCAGTACAGTGATGAGGCACCTTCTTTGTAGGTCTCATTATTTCCCTGTGAGATCTGTAGAAGTATAATATCAATGTAAATGTAAGATATGTGTAGGGCACTCTATTTAAAGATAGAGTATGTTCGTCTGGCATAGCATATAGCGTCAATATAGGCATAGAAGTGATGTAAATACTATTAAATCTAGCCATATTTTACTCTCCAGACTGTCCAGACATACAATCTACCTATTTGCTTTCATGCTTTTCTGAATAAAGCCAAATGTTCTTGAAGAATCCTGGAGAGAAAAGCAGCCAGTAGTCTGAGGCAAGGCATATGATCCTGCCTGCCCTACTCACTAACAAACTTAGGTAGCATTAGAGGAATATTCCAAAATTGCAGGATGTTGCATACAAAATAAAAATAAAGAAAAATAGCGACAAGTAAAATATATAACATGGATATCATGTAACAAATTACATTGATTTTTAGGACATTAGAGCCATTAAGAAACATTTTATCCAAAGGTAACAAACTTTTCTGGCCCTGGTGTCACCTTTCAAAATGTCTGCACAAAGATATGTGCTGCATTTGAGAGATTATGAGTTGGGAGTATTGACCAGTAGGATATAAAGTTCCAAATATTCAAACCCCAAAGTTTTTAAATCAGTTCAGCTCTCTTGTTGCTTTCGTGTCACTACCTCAACAGAGAAGAAACTCAGGGGAGCTGTAAGCAAAATACTTGTTAGTTGATAAAACCTACCAGCTGATCACTCCTACCATAAGGATTCTAATACCCAGAAAAAAGAAAAAGAAGGAAAAAAAAAACTCCCTAAAGGCTTGTTGATTTGTCTGTCTCCTTAAATGCTTGTAAAAATCTGTTGCTTAATTACTTTTTTTCATGAGAGTTGATAGTATAGAGCATTCTTTCACTGAGCTTATTTATCTGCTACATTTGTGAATAGTACTTCTGAAAAAAAGTTAAGCCACTTCCGTGGTACCTTTTTAAGGGAAAAAATTATATTGCTTATTAGTATCTCGCTGAAACTCTCCTTGATGTTTTTTAGAAGTTACACTGTGGTGTTGGGTGTTGTGGTGTTTGCTAGACACTTAGAGGACATTTCTATGCCATAATTTAAAGACAATCTCCAATTTTGCTTTAAGGGCTCTGGAAAAATATCAGCCTCACAAAAAATGTTGCATAACATTTTTTTATGTGAACATGTAAAAGTTCTGAATATTATGTTATCCAAAGGCAGATACATAATCATTCTACCTACATAATTGATTAGGCTTTATTTCATCAGTAGCACACATGTTGTTTAAAGACATAAGCTCTCTGTGAAACGACAGCATAGATTTAATGCAGCTTCACCCTCCTAAAAGGCCTGCAGCAACAAGAAAGATTGGGGCCAGCTCTGACAGCTGCGATTTATGCTGCTGCCAGCCTAATTCCTTAATATAAAGCAGTGGCAAAGCTATCTGGAGGCTGGCAGGTACAGAATGGTGTTTCAGTAAACCATAGCCAGGAGAAGAGGAGTGATGCCACTGTAGCATCCACCTTCTCCTACCTACCCCTTCTTCAAATCCTGTTGATTATACTTTTCCCTGACCCAGCTCATATTTTATCCTTTCTGGCTGAAAGGAAAGATGGGAAGAAAGACTGGTGTACAGTGAGAAGGCCTTCCTTACATTGCCTTTGCAGGCAGAGCAGTACCTCTTCCACCTCTTACAGTGGTTTGGGAAAACAGCCGTAAAGCCCTATTCCTGTAAAGTCCTGTAAAGCCCTATTCACTCTTTCTCTATTCACTATTTTTTCCTAGATTTTTTAAGTAGTCAAAATATTTTAAATACTGAAAAGACAGAAAATTTAGAAGCATGAATTTTTTGCCTGTAAGACTTCTTTTTCTACCTCCATTGCTGTATAGATTGTGAGAACATTTGAGTTTTCCTGTGTCTTAATTCTAATGCACTTATTGAAAGATTTTGGCTAAAATGCTCTTTAAAAAGACCAGTAGCTCAATAATAAAGACTTCAAACAGCACAGAACCTACCGCACATGTTGGGAAATTGTTTCAGTCATAAATTACTTGCTCAATATTTTTCTGCTATTATTTAGACTGCTTCAGGTTAGTATTAAGTGGATTGTGAGCTCTTATGCACATTATTCAGGGATCTGCCTTATTGTTCACTGAAAGACTAGGATTAGCACTTTTAGCTCTTATTGTCATCAAAAGAAATGAAAAATTAAACTATTCCTTTGCATCTCTGTATGAGTCAGCTATTATAGAAAATGATTTTATGATGGAGATCTGGAGGGGAAAGTACGGTAGATGAGAAAGATAAAACAAATGAGAAAGTATTAAAGTAGAAAAGAAAGTATGATATCAGATAGGAAGATCAGCTGTTTCCATGGGAACATTGAGGGACTGGTTAAAGGAGGAATATCGAAATCAAGTAATGACCAAAAAGGGTTTTAAGCTGCTTTTAAATAAACTTGTTTGTGACATAGTTTCTGATTATCATATATAACATCATTATTGTAGGAAGGACACATAATGCCCTTCTATGAAATAAATATGAAAACAGTTGAGACAAAAATTGGAGAAAGCCTATAGTTTTTATTTTCTAAGCAGGTAAATAAAGAGGCTAATCCTGTGTGGCTCTTCTTATTTCTTCCTAAGATTTAAGTGCAGACAGGCAAATGGAGCGTGTTAGCTGAGGCCAGGCTACTTCCTACAATATTTTCTATTTATTACCATGGTGCTATGACAACTTTTACTGATGTCCTTCCTACCCAAAGCAGCTTCTCACAGACCTTGCATGTCACCTTTATGCCTAACAACTGCTCTTCATGAAAGATTAGGGGAAATCCAATCAGAAATGTGGCAACTTCCTGATCGAGTCCAAGCAAAAGTGACTTCAGGTTTTGACATGGATTAGAGTTCTTCGTTTGGTCAGGCTGATAGGAACAAATGGAAAATGATCTGCTCTACCTGTGGCAGTATTTGACATTCACTGTGAGCGTCTGAATGACATGAAATTAACAGAGCAGAAATATTTTAAGCTCAAAAAATCATTGAGAAGCTTTTAGAGAAAATTTGACTGCCTTCTCTCTTTCTCCCTCTCCCTCCAAACAATGCTTCAATTACTTGATTACTTGACCCAGATGTTGAGTTATAAATATATTAAATAATTGACTTTGAGTTAAATGGAAGTAGAGCTATTCTGCTTTAATGGAGTTTTTCATCTTTTAGTCTGTTTTGATGGGTAGTATTTCAAGAGTACTTCACTTAGGGACTAGAGTCAACACTGCTTTGCATATGCTGAAGTCCACAACAACATCTGCCATCTTCCAGAGCAAATATGCTGTAGAGCAATCCCTCTGCTTGGGATGCCGTGCTTAAGATGATAATTAAGATGATATTGTTCCTGGAGACAAGGTCCAAACGACAGTTAGACTAACAGAAATGATCTGAGAAGTGGAATTAGAAATATTGTAACTGTTATTGAATATTAGAAATATTGTAACTGTAGAAATATTGTAACTGTTAACTATAACTAACTGTAACTGTTGGTTATAACCAACAGTTATGTTGGTGTGTTTTTACTTTGTTAAAGGCAAATTTTCCAGAGCTTTCCTTGCCAGACTCAATTCTGAGAATCTGCAAATGGGGCTGCTGCTTCTCTTGGTAGTTTGTAGGGAGCACAAAAGTCTAAGTGAACGTTCGAGCTACCCCTCTATCTATCTACTTCTATCTCTCTATTTTCTCTTATTTTTGAGTTGATTTCAGGACGCCTCTGCTCTTTCTAAGTCCTGGTAAGCAAAGTTGATCTGCAGCCTATGAATATAGGTCAACCAAGCGTACAGGGTCCTAGGTAGTCTTACAGAGTTTCTGGAGAGGCCACGCCACTTCAGTTTCACTGTTGTTGGCTCATGTAGAAGCTAGATGAAAGCTAATTCAAGTATCCTGCACATGTTGAGATTACATTTCATAATTGCAGTGTACACAAACCTAAGTGATGCTTTAGACTTATTCTACCTGTGCTGTATGTGGGAACAGCTGGAATTTAAGTGCTGATGATTTGAGGTACTAACACAATAGCAACACAGTGAGCTAGATCACAGTAATGGATAACCCAGGTAATTTTCTGGTTTAATGGTTAACTCCAATGTGACCTGCATAATAGGTACTGTCAAGGCATCAGCATGCAAACTCTAGTAGATCATGCTGTGGCTGTGTAGGTCTTCTTAAAACTCACAATTATTTCTGTTTTTCCCTTTGGTGAAAGTAACTAACCAGTGTAGCTGGCATACAAAATATGATCTCCACTTCCACTCATTTCACGAGATGAAGCTTTACAGTACAAATGAGCCAATCTAATAAGTCTGTACCAGAGGGTACAGTCCTGCTTTGCTCACGTACAGGTACAGTTTTGTTTCCTTCTCCAAGCCACCTACTCTACTAGGGAATGATTTCTATATTACTTATTTTGGCTTTCTATTGTCTAAGCAATTTGAACTGGCCCAGTTTGAGGTCACATGAATGTCAAAGCCAGCACAAGGTAAAAGGTGGGAGGGAGCACATATTGGGGATAAGAGAAGAGGGAGAAAATGAAAAGCCAGTTTTACTCGATACGAGCTATTAGTTCATCTCAGTCATAAATTTAAACCCTCAGAGATGTAAAATGCAAAGCCCAAAACCTCATTTTAAGCTGCCAGTGAAGGACTTTGTGTTGAAGGAGCTGACAAGGACACCCACGTTATCTCAGTGACTCCGCTGTTGACCTCTGTCAGGAGGGCAGTGCTGCCAGCTGGAGACTGTCGCAAGATTTGTCATCACTCTGTGTTCATAGTTAGATGGGGACTAACGATGGTGCATTCATCTGGCCTCACTCTTGCAGTGAAGCAAAGCTATTTGGTGGAAATTTCTCAAACTGCAAAATTCCTTCCAAATGAGCAGATGTGTTAACTGAGTCGTTGTTGTTGCTGTTATCAGTTTATTCACTTTTTGGAAAGAAAGATCATGATACTGTTTGCTTTGTATTTCCAGAAAAAAAAAAAAAACATAGGGAAGGGAAATTATGATTTTTACCTTATCATCTGTGTAAAGTGGAACTAGAAATCTAGTTACCTTTCACTGATGTATAATTTTCTAACCAAAGTTCATTCTGCAATATATACACCATTAGGGCCTTCAGGGACACAATAATATGATGCCATACAAATCCTGAAAATGTAATGATTCAAGAAAGTCTTGATTTAGTCTGTCTCCAAGTAACTTGACTGTACCAGCTCTTACTAATGGGTGCTGTTAAAACTAACCTTAACTGATGTAAGTCAGTTAAAACTGCCAACAGGGCATGTCTCATCCATTTACTGTTTTTTATCTGTTGTGTTTTGTATTAAAAAAGATTTACAAAAAATTTTATAGTTTTTCTCCTTGTATAGTAATAGAAAATAAATTCACCCATTTACATGCTGTCCAGTAAATCCTATTTAGCAATGATGAGAAATATTAACAAAATGCAGGTCTATAAACTTCTAAATCTCAGTAGTGTTTTATTTTACAAACACGAACTCTCCGCAGACTCTTTCATAGAAAAGAGAAACTCATAGTGTTATTTTCATTCTTCTTTCCCCTTTCTGGGACAGAAACAGAATATAGAATGTGAAAGCATAAGTGTTTTGTTAGCATGGTGTGCCACAGTCACTTTAGCTCCTCATATAAAAGTAGCTTAGAGAGAGGAAAGCACCCAGAGATTTTTTCACAGAGATCACTGGGATTAGATATAATTTTCTGTCTCTGGAGGACTGTCCCTGCCAGTGAACTCAGTAGCTCTACTGTTAGAAAAAATTGTATGGAATTCAAATGAGTTCATTGGATGGGATGATTTGAATAATTGTCTATATAAATTTTACAGATTCTACCTCTTGATGTAGAGCTATTATTGCATAATTCCTTTTTTCCTTAAATAAAAAAAATCTTCCATACTAAAGAGTATGCAGTTTTCCTGGCAAAGCCTATACTGTGTCCCTTCAGACCAGAGATAGTTGTTAAAAGCAAGCTGGGCTGATGGGTTAGCAGATGCCCAGGAGAGCCCGTGTTCTTTTCTCTTCTCTGTCTGCAGGGAAAAGTTTATTCTGAAACAATGGAAAGTTACCCAAAGCAGAACAAAGAGGTCTGTGTCCCAGTGGGTTTTATACACTGGTGAGAGAATCATCAGCAAAGGCAGGTAGGAAGGAAAAATAGACAAGAGTCTTTAAGAGGAAAACACTGTTCAAAAAGGCGGAGCGAGGGCCAAGGTCAGGAACAGCTTGGCTTAAGTAGACAGCCACAGTCAAAAATGGTTTCTAAGCACACCAAGGTTGCACAAATCAGGAAAAAAAGCCATGACTTTCAAGAGGAATTGAAACAACTTAAGATAGTCTATTGCTTACTCAGGACTGCTCAAAACGGTAGGAAATTAAGATGGAAAAACTAAAAATGCAGAAGTTATTCATGTGAATATAAATTCATATGAAATCTTATCCTGCTGAGTGTTTCTTGTCTTATTAAGCAATGGTTTTGGAAACCCTGTACTGATGTAAATTTTTATTATAAATATTTTCTTTTTGTAGAATAGCAAAAAAAAATACTTTTTTTTTACTAAGGTCATGCTAAAAATATGGAGGAGTTAGACTGCAAATCTCAGGAGCAGCCTCTGCATATAATTATCATTATTTGCACCTTACAGGAGGGATCTATACCTTTCTAGGAAGCTAGAGGTTTACAACACATTGAACCATTGACTGAGACTTCATGCAGCAGTCTAGAAGCCATGTTAACACTAACACCTCTATTAACCTGATCCTCCTACTGAAAGAATTGTATTTTAAGTTCATAGGAAATGACACAAAGGGAAGGAGGATGTGGCTCCACGGTCATCTGTGGAAACTTCTTCTTTGCTTCTCTTGGTCAAGTGATAGGAATCAGACGGTGCCAAAAAAAAAAAGTAAAAATCTGTCATTGATTCTAACTGAAAAAAAAAGAAAAAGAAAAAATGTTAAATGTTAATATTTTCATATGAATCAAAGTCTTGTGTTCCACTACCTGCCTAATTTTAACTATATAAAATAGTAGCAGAAGTGCACCAGTAACGAAAATTAAGTCTATATGAAGCCAAAATACTGCTGTTTCCAAATTTTTATTTCTAACACTTATATACATAAGACCACAATCTCACTTTTTCTTTTTTTTTATTTTTCTTTTTTTTTGCACTTATGTGTTCATAAAAATGATCTTGGGAAACTGAGCACTGAGCATGCTCAACTGAGTATGAATACAAATCTATGCCAAAAATTATTCATATGACCAAGCATTTTGTTTAATAAATTCTTAAACATATAAGGATTTGATTTGTATATTAAATACTATTTAATTTTTATATTCCTTCCCAGAGGCTGCTTCTCTGCACTTTTTTCAATCTTAGGGAATATTTTGAATTCTACTCATGAGCAAGAATGTCACTTTTTGTCATATTTTCTATAAAGCATAGAAAAGCGTTAATTTGAGGAGTTGACTAGTCAGGATTACCTATTAAAAAAATCCTGAGAAATATTTATTTTCGTTGTTTCGAAGACTTCATGTGCATGAGTTTCCACATCTTCCCTTCCATTACAGATTGATTATGTTTCTACCTTACTGCTTATCAGAATTTCTTTTAGCTTTTTTCTATTCCAAAATAAGACAAACTTTTCCTCTACATCCATTTAAGTTTCCTTAAATGCATGCACACTTTATATTTTTTCATGTTAAAAAAGAATAGCTTTTCTTTCAGAAAAATTAAGGAGAAATATGATTCATTAAATTTTTGAAAAAGTTCAGTGTTACTGAGAAGGCACTTGGTGATGCAAGATAAAAGCAAAAGAATCTAATTTAGAATATTTTTGTAGAAAAGTTTTAACTGCGTGCTGCAAATCACCATAGACTCTAATTTCTTGAAAGGAAGTCACAGGGAAGTCTGTCTCTGCAGAGACATAAACCTCCCTAGTTCTATTGATCTTAAGTCCAATTGTATTTCTTCTTGTGCATTTCTTCTTGAGATACTCCTCACTTCATTGCTCAACTTTTCAAAACTATCATCTCAGCAATAACAGAAGACAGAAAAGATATTTCATGGGGAGAATGAAAATATATTTCTTCTCCTGATATTTTAACTTATGTTTCATTTACAAACTTTCTGGAAACATTATCATTTCCACGTTAGTCTTGTCACTAGTGTGATTACTATGAGTGACAGCATCAACATTTTTTATTCCAGAGACAGACCTAATGCCCTCCAGCAATGGAAAGGTCATTTTTTTTTCATATTTGCTGCTATGAGAAATGTTATCTGCCACAGTGGGTGAAAGGAAAGTGATAAGTGGTAAGGGACAGGAAAAGGGAAAAAAATAATGGTTCTCTGTAGATTGTTTCTCTGAATAGTTTTGACTTATTTCTCCTTGTTGTACATTTCTTTCTGAGAAGAATTTTCCTCATATCTGGTGACAACTTACTAAAACTTTCAGATTAGAAGAGTTGAGGGCAATGAACACCTATGGCCCTTCTATGTCTTGACTTGATTGAGTCTCTACCAATCGATCCTTTCTCTGCCAGGTCTCTGGAAGCATTAAAAGAGCAAACATCTCATGGTCAGACACAAATGCAGGGCAATAAAATAGTATTTACATATTTTTTTAAGCTTGAGCAAGAGATTTGTGATTTTATTATTTGCAGCAACTTTTCAGCATTTTCTTTTTTACTGGGTGGAGTTTGCATTTATAGGTATAGTTCTGCAAAGTCAGTCATTAAGTAAAGATGATGTACGTATAGTTCTCAAAAGAGAATAAAGCCTGTATTATGAGTGAATATTTAGATTTAAGATTTTAGTTTTAGAATGGGGGAGGAGTTGCAAAATTAAGTCGTTCTATACGTCATAGTAGTTGTGATGGAAAGAGCGTTGTAGAGTTTTTTGTTCAGTGATACCTTAAAGATTTTTAGCTGGCAGGGATATTCAGAGGGTGTTTTTGTGTGTATTTTTTTACATTTGTATATGTACACATATATTTGTATGTGCACCTATATGGAACAGAGGTATAAGAACCTACATATACAAAATAAGAATGGTATGAATTTGTGAACTTTTAAGATAGTATAATGAAACAAAAATATATAGTTACTACACACTGAGAAAGAGAAAACTTGTCGATTACCTTGGAAAGGACTTTATTGCTTTGTCCGGTGTGCTGCTGTCCCTGCTCAGCCCCAGTTGCCAAGTGCAGCTCTGCAAGCCTGACCCATTAGGCAAATCACCACTGAGGGATACTGCAGTGGCACATTTTGATATACTTCCAAAACACATGCTTGCAGGCAGAGGCTGTGACCAAAACCTATTTCTAAGAAATGTGTTTTTCGGTTCACTTTTGCACTAATTTGGGGAATACAGCACACAGGAAATAAATGAAAAAAAAAAAAAGCCTGTAAATTTGCCATCAGTGTGAATACCGCAAAAAGAAGAATTATTCTAATTTAGAGACTGTCAATGTACCATTTTCTATTCCACATATAACTGTATTGCAGAATTCCCCTCACAGACACAAAATTACCTAAAAAAGAGGTATCTATCTTCAGACATTTAAGTATTAAGCTTTTTTGTTTGCCAGTTTTAGATCTCCAACCAACCCGATATATGAAGATGCCTCTAACTTACTTTTTTTATAGACAGTTTGGAGAAATACTGATGAGTAGGACTTCAAAACTCTACACTTCACTGCACAATCTAGTCTGTTCAGCAAAGCAGTATTGAGGCTCTGCAGCTTTGTTGGTTCACAAATTACGGTACTCTGAACCTAGCCATACAATAGAAGCAGTGAGTGTAAACTGAGTATTTAGAGTGGATTCTGTTGTAGAATTTGGACTTAGGAGAACTAATTTAACTTCAGGTACCTTGATGCGTACACATTAAATTATCTATACGTGTACTTTCAGAAACATTTGTATCCATAAAATTCTATTTCAGTAAATCTGTCCGCAATATTGTAAAGTCATTAAAAAAAGAACACTGAAGGAAAGATGAAAAGTGAAAGTTTAGGTTTCTTTTTTTTTCCCAAACATTATCTAAATATTCCATTCACAACTCCATCTTAACTCTTGCTTAATTTTCAGTGTGCTTGTTTGTATTTATGTTCATCTCTCTTCATAAACAGTATAGCCCTTTATTTGTTTCCTATGGAATCAGGACATATATTGAAATAAAAAACACAGTTGCAGCCTCATTGAGTGGAAAGGCAGAATGATGAACAGATGGCACAAAAGGGCAAGCTCTTAGAAGAAGCTTCTTTTTGTATTTGGGAATATTATGTTAGCACATATCTTTTTTTTTTCCCTTTAAGTGTTATATTTTGTACCTTGTCACAGGATTTGAACTCAGAATAGTCTCACACTCAGTTTTAAAGATGTAGTTCAAAAGTTTATGTAATTACTGTGAAACCAAATGAATTCTCAAATGCTGATGTTACCATAGTTACTGATAATCCCAATACTTCACTGAAAATATGGAGAAACACCCAGACAAAGACAGCATTCCTGTCAGGAATTTACTATTAACCCATAGATTATTTGACAAATAATGATGAAGCTCTAATATGATGATTTCAAAAGTATCAATACTTATTTATATTTGCTAATTGAACTGAGGTCTCATTTTCATATTTTTGGTGGCCTTCTGATTATCTAGAAATTTTTACTCTTCAAAAGACTTCATTTTCAGATCTAACAAAACATAAAGCTCCTTTTCAGTACTGTACATGCCATCAGAGGGTTAGCTTGTTTGCTGTCCATTCAGGCCAATGCCATGGCAAAATGCTCTATGCCAGTATACAAACTTGCATAGTTGCAAATGGAAAGATGCAAGTAAACCAGTACAGGAAGATACTTAATATTGTATAAATGCTTAAGACATTGATTGTTTAAATTTAGGTGTTAAGGAAAGAACTGCTTGGTCTCTTTATTATAAACATTTGTTATTAATCACTGTCAGTGACAGAACACCAAGGTTCCAGACTTCTCCATTATGACTTCTGCTCTACCTGGATTTTCAAAAGAAAAACTTCACAATGTAGAAGGTAAAGAATGTCCATATTATAACACTCAAGGTTTTTGTTTTTATTATTTTTTAAATTGGGCATATACTTGTCCATGCGGGAAGCTGAGCGTTAGAATGTTTGACCATTCATTCAGAGATCTGCACTGAAGAGTTTGTAATCCAGTTGGAAGTTGTTGGATGTCTAGTTCTTAAAATGATCCTGATTTGCCCTATCTCTTTATAACTATTTCATTTTCATTATCATCCAAATTAGTATAAAACTTCAATGATTTAAAGATGCACAATACTTCAACTAGATAAATTAACCTGAAATTGTCATTGAAACAAAACTGAGATTAATTCTTAGTTTAAAATTTATAATTTTAAACCTGAATGATTCCACTCAGACTTTTCATACTAATTCGATTTGGAAACAGGTTTTGAAAGTGGATTTTTTTTTGAAAACTATTAATTTTTGAAAATTATTCTTTCAAAAGTGTCTCTCAAGATTTTGTAGTAGATTTTGTTTATTCAACTTTCAATATTCTATTTATTACAGGAAAAAGAATCACAAAATCACATAATGCTTAAGGTTGGAAGGGACCTCTACAAAGCATCTAGTCCAACCCCCCTGCTCCAGCAAGGACATCTAGAGCACATGGCACAGGGTGGCATCCAGGCAGGTTTGGAAGATCTGCAGAGAAGGAGACTCCACAGCCTCTCTGGGCAGCCTGTGCCAGGGCTCTGTAACCCTCACAGGAAAGTTGCTCTTCCTCACATGGAGATGGAACTTCCTGTCTTTCAACTTGCACCCTTGTCCTGTCACTGGCCACCACAGAGAAGAGTGGCCCCATCCTCCCTACAATCACCCCTCAGATACTTGAATATGTTGATCAAATCTCCTCTAAGCCTTTTTTTCTCCAGACTAAATAGGACCAGCTTGCTTAGTCTTTCCTCCTATGACAAATGCTGCAGTCCCTTCATCATCTTTGAGGCTGTCTGCTGGAACCTCTCCAGGAGCTTAATGTCCTTGTTGTACAGGAGAGCCCAGAACTGCACCCAATACTCCAGATGTAGCCTCACTAGCGTTGAGCAGAAGGGCAGGATCCTTCCACCTGCTGGTAACGCTCCTCCTGATGCAGGCCAAGATCCCATTGGCCTTCTTGGCTACGAGGGCACCTTGCTGCCTTGTGGTTAACTTGTCAACCAGGACTTCCAAATCCCTCACTATGAAGCTGCTTTCCATCCTGTAGAATTTCCTTGCATTTTTATCTACCCACTGGATATTATTTTCTCAGGAGGTAAGAAAAAGTGTGCACAATTCTATGATTCACAGGAAAAGATATAGCCAACAGCTGTTGAATTTGTCATAAGTCAGCATTCAGCAACACACCATAGTAGTTCTTCAGAAAATTCTAGAACTGTGCTACCGTTTTGATAGAACATACTCAATACATCTTCAAAAGCACAGCAAACTCTACAAATCAACTGTGAGAAACTTCATAATCATTAACAGTCATTAGTCCATGTTTCCTCTGTGCCTGGTACCCTTTTTGATTAGTTATTTAGGAACATACATACAAGATTTTTATTGGCACAAATTGTCACAGGCCAAGAATTTTATTGGCACAGATTGCCACAGGCCATAATATCCAAATCTTAAAACAGAGGTAAGTGAGATACAATTGTATATTTGTTTATTGAGGGAATAGAAATAGCACCATATGATTGTCTGATAAAGAATCAAAGCCTTGTAACTATTAAAAATCCTACATATTTTAAAAAATGAATTTGATAGAGGTGATACAATTTAGAAGTGTATATCATAAAATGTTTGACGGTTGAATCCCACTTTTTTCAGGAATCAAAAGGATCTTAAGAATAATTCAGAAAGGAGGTTTCAGGCTCCTCAAAGAAATATGCTAAAGATATATTTCTTGTTGGCACACGCTGAATAATAGAGACCTACTGAACAATCGTTGAAGAACACGAGGAGCTGAGAAGGAGAATTCTAGAGGTCCTTGTTTACTAACACTGGCAGTTGATTTTAATTCAATCTAGCACAATTGTGTCATGACACTACTTGCCACCCATAAATATTTCTTTAGGGTTTCATTTTTTTTTCCCTAGAGAAAGAGTCAAATGAAAGTTAACAGGAGAATAAATTATCTGCTCTCTGCTTATTCTATATCATAAGGGGGTTTGGTTTTGTTGTTGTTTTTGCATAAATCTTTTTTCAGTTCCATAACTTCTTTTTATTGCTGCTTGGGAGATTACAGTAATAAAAATAAGAATAAATATATAAATACTAAGGCATTTATAATGTTTATGTTTTTCAGAGCTGATCAGTGCTTCCTATGAAACAATCACAGACTGAACAGCAAGGGTAAAAGCAACTTTGTCAAAGTGCTTATTTTATTACAGTAGTGGGGTTTTTTTTGGTGGTTTGTTTAGTTTTTCCTGCTGATAAAGAATATCTATAGAGAAGGCTAGTATACAGACAACTAAAGTCCACGCATCTTTTGTAGCATGCAGTCATTTTTTTTCCTGCTACTAATTGGTATTATGTGCATCTGTGATGACTGGTGCACATCCTTTTCCAGACTAATATGTTTGTTCTTTATTTTTCACAGTAGGTACTTCTTTTACTTTCAAGTACTCCTAACACTTTTATCACTCTTTCTTATGTTTTCTTGTGATTTTCTTCAGTTTAGGGATCAAAATGACATAAAATGACACAACTATATTATGCTATGCTTTCCAATTTTTACCTATAATATTTTCATGATTTTTTTTTTGTTTCTTTTGGGGGGCAGATGCCTCTAAAAGTTTGTTTGTTTTTTTTTTTTTTTATGTGTTTATTTTTTGTTTTTTTGCTTTTTTTTTTTTTTTTTTTTTTTTTTTTACTATAGCATGCCTTCTAGATTCCAAAAACACAAAGAAGGAAATAACTTTGTACAGGCACATATTGTCTCTTATTTTTTAATATTCTCCTTTATTTTTTCTTGTTTCTTAAATAAGTCAAATTACGAGCTAAATATCTAGATTAATGAACAATGCTTTATTTGCCTAATAATTACATTATTCTAATTTTAAGAAGTGCCTTTGATATAGATTCTACAATCTATGCATCTACAAGCATGCAAAAGTCATGAAGGTGAACAACAACTGTCCTCTTAAGAATTTTTTAATGAAGCTTTTTTTCATCAGATTTAACATTATTAAACATTTCTAAAATTGCTCTGGTTTTACCAGAAACATTGCTTCATAATCAAATGAGGAATTTGACTGATCTAATTGTAGAAAGTTATGCAGTGCTCTAATTGACCTATCTATTATCTAACCTACTTATTTAGGTTTCCTCAGAATCAGAGAAAGTTGGGTGTTTGCATTGTGTGATTCACTATGTCCTGAAAAATACACATATATTAGGTGAATAAATCACTTGCTTAAATGAAAAAAGTAGATTAGAAGGCAAGCTTAGATTAAATTAAATATAGAGACAGGTAAAGTTAAGTAAGATTAATCCTAGTTTACCTCAAGAAAGTTACTTAACAACAGTGAAATATTAGTTCTCTACGACTCTGGGTCTGATCGTTAGCTATTTCTGACCATCTAACCACAGTAATAAAAATAAGAATAAATATATAAATACTAGGACATGTATAATGTCTTAGACATTATGGTGACACTTGATATTTATAATGACACTTGCCACAAATGTCTGCGGATATGCTTTGGGAAGAAATTCAGTTTGGCTTCATAAAAGAATGAGTACTTCTTTCTAAATAAATTCCACTTATGCAAATCATTTACTTTTACTTTTAGAAGAATTCATGAACAATGTAACTGCTGTTATTCGAACTCTGTGAAGGACTTTTAATTACTTGTAGCATAAAGAAAAATAAAATAGAAATTTAAAATATGTGAAAAAGTGAAACAGATATCCTATGTTGCCAGCTGATGAACTACCAAAGTGGTGCAGTGCACTGCTTTGCAGTGACAAATGTCTCTGGTGGAAAACAGAAATATTGCTACTGTTAACAAAGTACGATGGACTGATCATACAGCTACAACTGTATATACATACATATATACATACATATATACAACTGCATAACATCATTGTTTTTCCTTAAACATAAAAAAAAGCCTTTCGAAGTCAGGTAAAACTGGTTTAAATAAACACGTATGAGAACATATCCAAAACTTAAATGCAATACTGCTTGTAAGCCTGTTGCAGTTTGAAAGCTGTGGTGGTGGTGCAGGAGGGAGGAGATACCAAATATTGTGTTAGCTATACACCCGACACTGGCAGGGATCAAATTCACAAAAGTCTGTCGAACATAGGTCCAGTCCTCTTCCTAAGAAAAAATCGAGCTCCCTAATAGTGTGATCAACTATAAGCGCAACTCTGGCAGTATCGGATTCACCAACAGTCTGTCAACTGCAGGTTCAATCTCCTTCCAAACAAGTAGTCAAGTTCATGAACAGCATTATTTATCCAAATGCAACATTTACTAAGCAGGTTTCAGATGTCAGTACAGGAAATTCTCTACTACAGCATGGAGTTTTTTAGCTAGCTCTTATATAGGAATGTGCAGTCATCACTCACCGCAGAAGACAGGAGAGGGCTCTCAGTCTCGAGTCTCCTCAAGCGGCATCCCAACGCGGTGGGAGGAAAGGGGTTCCATCAACTAACCCAGGAGTTATGATGGATTCTTCTCTCATCCTCTTTTGCTCCTGAGTTCACCTTTTATACTTTTCTTTACATTCAGATGGAGCTTGAGTGACTATAGTCATACTGGTTATTGATTGATGAAAAAGTTTCTTGCTTTCATTTAAAGGTACAGTCAATCGAAAATCTAGAGCACACGCTCAGTGAAGAGTAGTCGCACCTCAGAGGCGGGTAACTTTTTGGATGGAGGTGTATTTTGACATTATAATGAGCTTATAATGAGCAAAGTTCAAGCAAAGTTCATCCGAAAGGAGTGATTTGCCACCCTTGCAGGTGGCATATCATATCTCATTGGGCAGCTACTGTGCACCTTATCAGTAGCCCAGCACAGGGATTGCAGCAGTTTGGCCGCGGTGTCTTCACTCCGCTCCAACCTCCGTTACTTTGCAGCTACTGGAGGGCAGATTGTGCTGCCCAGGGAACTGTGTGGGAGCAGAGTCCGTGTGTACCAACCATCCTGGAAGTGGCAACTGTGTATCTCCCCAAGCAAGCTACTGTAATGCCAAAACTTCTGTTAAGCCCTAGTTTTTCTCTAAGTTTTCCCTTTTCAAGCAATTCTTCCACAAAACCATGCTGCATTTTTTAGAAATTACCCTTTCATTTGTATAACTTACACATTCCAGTTTACAGCAATAATACCATTTATTAACCTCATCTATTGGGGAATAAACTATCAGTGAATACTGGTCGATCACTGTGGTTTCCCAGGGGTCAAACATAGGAGTCAGGCTTTGAAAAAATCTTATGGGTAGAAACAAAGAGATTTGGGCATATTAGAGCTGCTAAACTCCTCTTTACATATTAGTGTGAAGGGGAAAAAGATTGAACATACTCTAATTTTTGAGTGCAATAGAGTTGTTTCTAGGCCAGTATATTGTGACAAGTTGCTTTGACTTTTGGCTTATCTCAAACAGGCTTATTTCCAAAGGAGACATGGATGTTCCAAAGTGCATAATTGTTTGGAAAATGGACAAGGGATTTCAGACACCAAATTTAATCTGTTTAAGGAGAATAAATCAGAAACTTCAGCTAATATTATAGGTATGCACCAAAAAAGTAACATTTCCTTGTGAACAATACTGCTCTCTCCTATATATTTCTATATCTCATTTAACAAAATTATCTAATGCTTTTCTGACAAAATGATCTGCTAATTCTGCCAGTTTAAGGGTAATTGCTTCTTTTAGTAGAATAGAACCATTAGAAAGCAGCACTGCATGCAAACATCAGCTTTTTGCTTCCTCTAAAGTGAACAGGAGTGTCCGCTGAGATAGACTCTCACAGAGTTCTTACTTTTTATGCTTTCCTGAGTAGGGGCTGATTTAATAAATAAGCTGAAATCTCATGTTCTCTCCAACAGTACTGCAGGTGCTTCTGTCACCTACTCCAATGGTACTTCAATGTACTCATTGGCACTCTTCACTATATTTTTATGTACATTAGTCTTTTTAACACATGCCTATAATAATGAAAGTAAAATCTATACAGTGTGGCATTTCTTATATTTTGTATAGCCTCTCTAAAAGTTCATTATCATTGTGCTGATTACAGAATATAAGAAAATGCAAAACAGAGAGATTGTTGAACTCCACAAAGGGAATTACTATCACATCCTGAAATAAAAATTGGGAATTATACTTAGTCCAGTCACATGCTGGGACTTGCATACTGCAGTGCAGTGTGACAGAGTATTATCTGGAAAAGAATGCTATTAATGAGAATGAAAGTAGTCATTCTTTTCAGTTATATTTACAGAGACAAAGGAAGTCTATATTTTGTCGTCATCCACTTATTTAAAGGACTGTGATTGTATAATTATTCTATCTGTAAAGCCATAAAAGTCATAATAATTACATGAAGCATTAACAAAGAGATGTTACAAGCAGTTTTTGTGAGTTCTTTTGTGAGTTCACAGAAAGAATGACCTTCAAGCAATTGCTCTTCCTTGGCTAAATTAAAAATATTTAGCCCAATATTCTTTCTCCAACAGTCAACAGTTGGTTGTTCACAGGAGTCCAAGTATTCTTTCACAAAAAATATATATATAGATATATATATTCTATGCAAATATATGTTATATATATTCTATGCAAGTATATATATACTTCTGCAGAACTTACTTGTAGCTTCCACTAATTTTTCAATAACCATTTTCTGGAACTGTATTCTCTGTATTTTATATATTTATATATACATATACATACACATATATATATATATATGTATGTATATGTATTTAACAGCATTTGGTGTACTTTCTTGCAGAAATGCGCCCATTTAAAAGGGTTTTTTTGCCCTTCTAGATAAGAATACTGGCTATGTGAATGTGACTTTTTTACAATAATAACTTTTAAATTATTTTTTGGTAGATAGATAGGAAAAATTCTGCATAGCAGTATATTCTAATATATTTAGAATTTACAATATATTAGCATATTAGCCTTTTATGATGGGATGACCAGCTGGATAGATGAGGGGAGAGCGGTGGATGTCATCTATCTTGACTTCACCAAGGCTTTTGA
>JAUBNY010001046.1:190719-214576 GCA_032275445.1 Crypturellus soui
AGTAATTTCATAAATATGTGGAAGAAATCCAGGTTCTTGTTGCTGTGCATATCCTTCAGTTTGGATGTGTATACTTTAAGGAATGGTCATTAGAAATCCTCCTAAGTCTCAAGTTTATTTTCTCAGTAACAGAAAAATTTCAGAGGAAAAACAATTTACAAATGAAGCATTTATGTACTTGTTTTTGGGGCATATGGGTTTAGGGATTCAATAAAAAAATTAATATCCAGATCAGCCTACAGCATTTGTTATTTCTCTTAGGGCAGATTCATTTAAGATTAAGATTCTACAGCAGGACATTCTCAAGTGGTAAAGTTTTTCTTTTTTTTTGAGATTTTTTATTCAAAGATTCGGTGCTACTGAAAGTCTCCTTTTTTTCTGACATTTTTCTGACATTTAGATCTATAAATAAATAAGAATGGTAATCTGCAACTCAAGTTGACAGCATTTTAAATTAGAGGAGACCATTTAAACTTTCTACCCCAGGCTTTCATTCAGTGCAGGTTTTCAACAGTTGTAAGGAGTTGACCATTATTAACTAATTTACTATTATTATATAGTTCAACAGCTGTGTGTCAGATGATTTATATGCATAAACAATTAGGGTCCAAAATAATCCATGTAAAGATGAAGAGGTCTGAAAGTAATGGAAATATTGCCCTCAACAGAAGCAAAAAAGTTCTTTTCTCCTTTTGATATGATCTATTTGGAGGCTTCTTGTTTCATAATTTGGCTATTGATTAATGTGGGCTGATATGCAAAGAAGCTCCACATTTTGCCTACTGTGTTCAAAATGTACAAGCTCTAGCTTACAGATAAGTGACTGCTTATAAGATCTGAAACTATGGTTTTAAAAGGCCACTCCTACTGCAGTCTAGCTTGATACGGAAATCAGCATGTTATTTTGTTTTAGTAGTCTATAGGCCAATAATCTTTCTTCTAGAGGGAAATTGTTTTGGGTAGCATCTGCCAGAGGCCAATACCACCACCAATGGAATCCACCCTCCCACATGTTATATAATTTTGAGATGATACATTAAGTTAAAAACAGAATAAAACAAAAAGTTTCAGGAACATTCGAGCTGCCCCCATATAGGCATCTTGACACCAGAAGTTATAAGGGGATGGACACTTAAACTTCTTATAAAAGAAGGGAAAACATATGACTTTTGCTCTAGTTTCATTTCAAGTGCACCTTGAAACTTAAAGATTGCAATTATCTGCTCATTTTGCTCCTCTGAAACTGGTAGGTTTCACCCTACCCGGTTTCCCTCTCCCTCCTTTGAGAGCAATCATTACGGATTTCACTTCTAACACAGCTCTCTATCCCTACCTCTCTTTCACGGTGAGAAAGAAAAAAATGTTCAGACCATCTCTCAGTCAGAGCCATATTAATTACAATTATAGTATTTTGAGAAGAGGGAATGTGAGACGCTTGCTAAATTCATAATGTGCTTCAGATGTATGTGCATTAACATTCATCTAAGAATATTTTTTTGCCCTTCTTTGAAGGAACACTGAGTTCCTCATTTCCTCAAATATGAACTACCTCTTTTTAACACAGAATGATAAAGCATAGTATGGGTATGTGCTTTCTGTTTAAGTAAGTCCTTGATGTCGTTCGTCTGTTGATCAAGATGAACGTTTTCAACCATAAAGTATATCTGTTCATTTTATCAGACACTGTTGAATTTGAAAATAAGATGTATTTCACATTACCTTTTCAATGCAGCAGAAAAATAACAAATCAGGTTAGATTTTTCTTTGAGTCATTCTCAGCGCAAGAGGATAAAGACGCATGCTGTCTTAATTCAAGCTTATTTTGACTACAAATGGCATAGATTTATATTACCTTTTGGGTAACCTTTGACATTTGAACAACTGCATTAAATTGATGGAGCAGCTTTTTTAAAACAAACAAACAAATCATAGAAATCCCTTTTCCAAGTAGTGGTAATACCCACAATGCAGTTATATGGTCATGAACTGGAAACATAGCACATCCCCAGTGATTGCACATATTCAATTACACTGATTAGTAGTCGCAGAGACAACATTTACAAATTTCAGTAATGTCGAACAGCACACAAACAGCAGCAGTTTGGAAAGAGCCTCTTTAGTAACACACTCACTAACACGATTCATTTATCCAGCAAATACAAATACTTTGCATATTCAGAGCATCATCTTGCCATGTTATTCTCATTAAGTAATACCTTTCTTGGTGCCTGCTCTTGCTGAAATCAATAGGCTTTGCCATGAGAATGCTACTGAGAATTGATGCAGATCAGTTAAAGTGAAAAAAAAAGATTATCCACAGGATCTCACCGGGGAAGAGCAATCTTGCAGACATACAGAAGTGAATTGGATTTGAATTAGGCTGCATAAATCACTGTGATTCATGTGAATGTGTGATGAAACTAAAATGCATGTGTGTATACATATAACAATGAAAATTTATTTTCATTGTCCCTTTTTTTATCTTTAATTTCAGAAAAGGTCTTATATAAACACTACGTTTTTTCCAAAGTTGGACATAACATTTTAATATCAGTCGGACATATCAGTTTAAAGCACATGAAATCAAAGCACCACAACTCATGAGTGTCATTTCAATGAAATTACTTTAAAGTTTTTTATATGAATATAAACCATTTCTAAAATTATAGGGTAATATTTGTGGAAAGTGTCCATCCATTATGAACTAGCTGATTTAAATATTCAGATAGGAGAAAAAAGAAATATTATTTGTGTGTTTATTGTAGAAGTGGCATGAAATGTCTATCTGCATCCTCAGGAACCCAATATCTTGATTTACATATGAGTGAAAAGTTTATTCAAAGCTTGTGGTCCAGTAAATTGCCTATAGAAGAAAGTATGAGTATCTTCACTAGAGTTTTATACTTTCATAAAACTTTGATAAATTATTTTCTCCTCCAAAATAATCTCTACAATATATATACACATGTATATAAAATATAATATATAATATATATTATATATTATATATACACACATAATATATGTACATACATATAATACATATAATGTATGTATTGTATAATTATATAATTAATTATGTATAATTATTGCGTAATTTATAATATAATAGAATGTAGTATGTACATACATATATACATGATATATGCGCTTATTAAAAAATGTATTTCCACCACTAGTGGGAATTCATAACAACTTAATGCTTTGAAAAAATCTTCTCTAGTCTTAAGAAGGTAGCCTTTGTGTTGTTCCATAGTTCTGCTTCTTTCCAATCAGAGAGTCTATGAGCAACCAACTCATTCACAAGTGTATGAGTCTTACAGAGTCTCCTAACCCTCTAAATGCCAAGTTAACATTTCCCTGGACCTCTAGAAAATGTCAGTGTCAATAGGCCAGTCATATACTTTTCTAGGAGAATAATTTATGGGGAAACAAAATAAAAGATAAGTAGAAAGGGGCATTAGTTTTTCCTACCGAAAACTGGTCAGATCATTATAGCTACTGAGAAGAGGAAAAGCCCCAAACAGATAAGGTAATTACCAGAGCTGTATCATTTGTGTGTTTGTTTGTTTGTTTGTTTGTTTTTCCTAATGTGAAATAACTGCAGGTATGACAAAAGAAGGAAAGCAAAATCTAAGTCCAATAATAATATCATAATTTTGCACAAGATTAAAAATTCTGAATGTACTCAGTCTGGTAGAAAATAAATATGTCTTTAACAGAAGAGAGTGAGAGGAAATTTTGAGAGCAACTCTAGGTCTCTACAATATTAGCAATCCAGAAAATAAAGTAGCAATAGAAATGTGTTCTGTTGGCTGAGCTTGAGCACATCTCGTCACTGTTGCATAAATGTTGCCTTTCAAGTCTCTAAGAAAATGCATGTAGTAACAGACAGAGGGTTATAATTTTTGTGAATAACACAGGAAAAACAAACTCTGAAACTCTGGAGAGATGGCTTGATAAACATAGACTGTGGAGTACTGGACAGTATACCAAAATTATTAAGATGGTAACATGAAAATAAGTTAGATTGCTTGTGAACAACCTCATTTATTCTGCAGACACTAAATTAGAATTTACAGCACTTCATTAAGGTCATTGGTACATCTGTCCTGTGCAGACCATCTAAGTCCAAGGGAACAGATTGGTTACTAATGTACATCAGGTGCCTGAAGAGGCCTCATCCAAAAATCATACTTTCTAAGTGACATAAAATATCAAACATTTGAAAAAGACTTGTGCTCTGCTCAGCTGATGTCAACTGTTTATAGATTGCTACTTCTGCTGCCTCTGCTCTAAAAATCATACATTCATCATATATATTAATTATATGCCATGCTTTTAAAAAGATGTGCAAATGGAGCGTTAATCCCATTTTTGATAGAATGGGCTGCTCTTTGAATAAGTAAGAAATAAAGATATGTTCATAGGAACACACAGATGCTAGGGATCTAACACCCATTGACACAATGAAAATTATGTACTTCTGTGGGATTTTTTTTTTTTTATTCTAGGAATTTGATTCAAATCTTTAGTGGAGTTAATGGAAAGTCTCCCACTGACTAGCAATCAATGATGTTCTCAAAAGGCATTTGGATATTCAGTTATTCAGATTTTAACTTGTTAAATTAAAGCCTACCCCCTTTTCTGTCCCTCAGTGAACTAAATTTATGCTAATAAAATGCAAATGAATGTCAAGCTGTTGAGAGAAATACTCAATTTTTTCATAGTATTGTTTCTTATCAGTGACATCTGAGATCTTTTTATTTTAATAAATGTATTGTGAGCAGGATTGTGGTATACCTTGCAGGAAACAGCTGAAACACAGAAAAGTGAAGCTGCAGCCCAGAGGTAGCTAAGCTCGTTCTTCTGGGTATGAAAAGAACAAGAGGAAGAAAGGCTCATAAGTTCAGAGGTTTCGAAAGATTAATAGAATTAGAAAAAATAAGACTAAGGGCATAATAAGGAATTTTGTAAATAGGAAAGCTAGATGCAATGGTAAAGGGAAAGTCTTTTCTATATCTCATGGCATAAGAGAAGTAACGTGTTTAAACTGCAGTAAAGGATGTTTAAATTAGGCTCAGAGGAAAACTTGCTAATTTTAAGGATGATTGAGGGTTGGAATGACTTGCCTAGACAGAATGTTAGGAATCCTTAGACATTTTAAGAACAGATAAGACAAACATCTGTCAAGGATACATTAGGAAGAGCTGATCCTGTCCTGGGAAAAGAAGTTGATTAGATAAATTCTGGAAATCTCTTTCAGCTGTACTTTATATGTGATTTCTTCTTCTCTTTTTCCCATCCAGAAGAACTTACTGTGCAGAACAGAAAATGCACTGCCAATACTTAAAATTCTCCTAAAGCTGCTTGTGAAGTGTTCATTCAGGAACACTCACTGACATTAAAATCTACTTGAACAGATGTTTGAATTCCCTGTTTACATAGAGCACTTCTCTGAAACAGGAATTCAAGGTGATCTTATTCCATAATTCCCCCCTGTCCCTCAGTTTCAGTGAAGAATATCTATGTTTAGTTAGAAGAAATGTATTCTCCAGCTGCATTTTATTGCCTTTGTGCTATTTAGTTTAAGTTCAGTAGTGAAATCTTTCAAAGGTATTTAGTAATGACGAGATATAATACAACTTTCATCACTTTGAATATTTTTTTCTAGAACACTTTGCCCATTTGCATATAATAGTCTTGTGGTAAGTAATTTCATTGAAAATTCTTGCATTATGATTGAAGATCTTTCTAAAGGACTAGTACCCACACAGACTGTACTTCATTATAACAAAGAATTTTTAGAGATGCAAAAATATTTTCTTTGAACGACGACAAGCAAAATGGGTAGTCACTGTTACCAAAGTTGCAGAAGATCAGAGTGTTTTGAGACATATGTCTCAGGTCTTTCCTTTTTAAAAATTGTCTTCCTGGCATAAATAAGAAATAAGATGTAGCTTGATATAACACACAAAACAATCTTTTTTTTTTTTCTTTCTGTTAAGAGAGGAAGGACTCTTTATTGAACACACTATTAATTCAGTCTCTAAATTGGCTGTTATTTTCAAAGCTGGCCTTCCCAACAAAATCAATTTTCTGTAGCAAAGGACTTCTTTGTTTTCGTCATCTTCTCTAGAGAGGACTGTTAGTGTTAATAGTTTATTCTCAGGACAATTAGCATTATAGATTTATAAAGGCATCCTGGGACTGACTAAACATGATAGTTGCAGTAATTGAAAATGATGAGATGGAGACTGGTTGCTTGACAACAGATGGCCTTTCAATACTGAATATACCTCATTTTGCCAGATTATAACAGCTAAACAGGCGTAGAACTAGCCTTCATCTAAGAATATCTAGGATTCTAGGTTACTTGTTCCTTTGTGGTGTCAATTTCTGCTTTTCATTTGGTACTGTCTGGTATTTTTTTAGAAATTTTCTCTAGCAACACAGGACACAGAAGTATTGCAAATAAATCCTGAGTTTGGTTTCTGCTCTTCATTTTCCCAATTCACAATATTTTTGCATTACTTTTCCACAGGGGATGGTCCTCCTGGGGTATTTCATCAGGTGAACAAATCAAGTATTGTCCATCCCTTGATGTGAATGCTACTGACATTCCTTGGGAGAGTAGGACATGGTATCACCTTCAACCACCTCATCAGAAATTATATTATCAATCAACTTCAGATTGTATGATTGCTACCTTTTGAGTATTGGCTTTTTAATATTATGATGGTTATTTTGATTAAAGTTCTGTCCTGACCTCTTAAGCTTTAATTCCTTCTGCTCACTTACTTTTTGTTTAAGAGGATAGGGAAAAATAGGGAAACCAATTTCAAGCTTCAAAATTGTGTTCACACAATTTTAACCCAGTGTCTTTCTGAATCCAGCATGCCCCAGGAGGGAAGGATTTCTCTTCCTATCTTTTAATTATAGCTGTTGGACTCCTTTTTTGCCCTTGCAGGTGTTCAATTCCTCACTAAGGCATATTCATAATAATTAAAATAAAATAAAATAAAATAAAATAAAATAAAATAAAATAAAATAAAATAATAAAATAAAATAAAATAAAATAAAATAAAATAAAATAAAATAAAATAAAATAAAATAAAATAAAATAAAATAAAATACATGCTAGGTAATTTGTCAGACAGATCAGATCACTGATCTGATTCTCTGTGTGGCTGCACAAGCAAATGTGGCAACAAGAAGGACAGAGCAGGGACCATGGGTCATTTGTCTCAGTGGCAGTAGAGATCTATAAGGAATAAAGTATAAGCTATAAATGCAGCAGGCACACACATGAATCTTTCATAAGGCTGAGTTTTTGTATCATCTCTAACACAGACTGGATCCAGATAAGGGGGTCTCTACCTCCCAGTGAAGGACATGGGAAACAAGAAACAATATCTGCTTTGCCATCAGATTACAAAACTTCACCAGACAGAACTGAAGAAAGAAGTAAATATAGAGTGTCATACTGGGAAGACCAGGTTTGACTGGTAAAAACACATTAATTAAGCAGAAGTCACTGGATGAAGGCTGAAATATCTTAATAAACTCTGGCTAGCACAGCAAAACATTTGTCTTTTATTTTGAATGAATTGAACAGATGGGGAAAAATGTTTTGATCACTGAAGCCGGAAGTCTGGATAAAAAGTAAGGGGAATAAGAAAGTCTCATTAGCAAGAAGAGATTGCCTTGCATCGGCATTGCTGAATTCTTTCATAATAGCTTGTAGACCAGGAATGCAACAATCAGTTGATCATTAATTGTAGGAAAGATAAAGACCTGATAAGTGAGGGAGGGAGAGAGATGCCATATCAAAGACATCATTGATTTTGTTTGATTTAACATAGTATGGAAAATAAATGGGTCAGTAAGATTTCCAGGGATGTAACACTTCCATAACTTGTAGTGTCTTGTTGTCAAGTCTTTGGAAATATTTCTGTGTACAACTTCAAATTACATGCCTCTTTTACTCATCTCCAATTAGATTTACTATGATCTGTTGCCTTTTTTTTTTCTTTTTCTTTTTGGATATATATTTCATATGGAACTGAACTGAGTATGAATCCAATAGTTCTGGAGCACAGGACAAAAGAATGACTTGCAGTTTTGACTACTTTCTCCAGCCATGAATCAAATATAGTTTGTGTCAAATACATCTACAACTTAAGTGTCTTTTTCCTTCCATCTTAATTTTGGGTAGCAAAATGATTTAATTTTTGTTTCAAGTAATTCCAATTTCAAGTAAAACTCTCCTGTTGGTTTTTACTTTCCTTTTCTAATACTCTCCTAGAAGTTGGACTATTCTTTGATTGTGAATATTCCTTCCTCACGTCATTTACTCTGGTAGTTCATTAATCTTCTTTGTTAAGAAATGAGAGTTAAGAAAGTGCTGAGTGGATTTTCTAACCGCATTTTCCACTCCTATCTTATTTCCTACGAACATACTAGATGATAAGAACATGAACTCCAGATATTTAAAATTGAACTTGTTAAGAGAGCTATTTCAAGAAATACCACTATTTCTGCCTTTTCCTCCAGCAAATGTTAAGAAATTGTTGGGAGAATGTTCTCAGAGCTATGCTAACAATCACAAAATACAGAGTTGTATTTAAATGTGCAAACAGTCATTATATATATATATATTTTCTGACACTAATACACTCTTTAAAAGATGAAAACCCAAATGGGAGAAGGTTTCTATCAGTGATAATTACCATTGTGTTCTTTTAAAGTGTAGCAGAAAAAAACTATTAATCAAAACATAATTTGACAAATTCTTGATTATACCAATATGACTAATGCGAAAATAACAGCCATTTACAACAGGAAAAAAGGTACAAATTTAGAATGTGACTTTGCATATTTGATTGTGGTTAATAACTGGCTCAATACAAAATCAAAATATAGTCTTTGGAAAGCTAGCTAATTTGAGCTAGTCTGTATGAAAATCAAAGATATGTTATGGTAAATAGTGATAATGTATTAATCAATACTGAATATCATAATTCTTTATTTTCTGAGATTTGCATTAGAACTTCAAATGATTGAACAAAAGATTTGGCAAGATATTGCATCACAACAGTGTTATTTAGCAGAATGGTTACCTTTGCATGGCTTTTACTAATACATTCATAAATAAAGATCTTTTCATTAAATCAATAGAGATAAATTTTTCTGTGTTTCCTAGGAGAGTGTTTTCATTACTGTCTACAGATTTGAAAAAATGCTCCTTCTGAGTACAGCAGTCATCAAGGGATACAGTTATGTGCATTGTTACTTTCACTCATGGAAAACTTTGACTCCAATGGTGAAACACAGCCTTGTTTAGATGATACATGCATGATGCAGTGTTGGAATTAAATACACAGACTTAATGATGTGCTTTAAAATCCCTTTAACAATCAACTGAATAGCATATTCAGTTGCTATTATCTCAACTCTAACTAGAGAATAACAATACCTTTTGCCATCCTGAATTGATATTTTAATGAAAAAGTCCTAGATAAAAAACGCTTAGATTTCATCTCACTGGTGTACGGCTGCATTTGAATCTTTGTTGTAGTGTAGTAAGAAAAGAGTTTAAGTACAAAGCCAGAGTAGGAAAAAGTGAAAATATTCTGTTTCCTTTAATCTTTTTTATCACTAAAGATACTCAGAAAAGTAGATGGTATTTAACATTTTCTCACATTTCAATAGGATTAATAAGGATTATTTCCAGTCATAGAGGAAGAGATTCATTAAATTACATTAAATTGTTGTGCATTTTGTCTCTGTAACTCAAAGAACATTTCTTTCTCAAATGTTTTTTACTAGCAGCTAGAAAAGCTGCAGCTTTTTTCACAAGAGGTTTCTGTGCTTTGCAAATTATTTCCAACATAGAATACAAAAAAGATTAAGGGATGAATTCAGTATAGTTGTTTGAAATTTTATAGCTTATGTTTTGTTGTACTTTTACAGCTTTGCACAAAAATCACTTGGCTTGAATTATCATCAACAAGCAGAACTGCCAAAGATCAAAGAGTCTTAAGCCTTACCTTTTGATTTAGGTAAAGCCACAGTATCCCGTAAGAGCTATAATGCAGATGCCTCCTGTCTTCCTTCCTTCCTACCCAGAAGGAGTGTCCTGACCTTCTGTAAAAACAAAAATATGGATACCAAGGGAAGAAGAAAAATGTGACATTGGCAATGGGATCCAACCAAAGTTTCAATGATTTTATTGTCTCAGTTAGCTTGCTAACAAATTACGAGTAATTTAGGAGTTTTTGCTATAGAAAGTAGAGAAGCTTTTTCAGATTTGATACTTTATTCATTGATTGACAGAGACTTTTGAGACACAGGCTGACTTCTCTTAGTGAATTAATTGCTTTGATGACCACAAAAAATATGTAAAAATGTGTGAGAAAAAAATGTGTCATTAATTATATGGGTCAATTAAAGTTTCAGATGACTGAGTTCATTTCTATGGATTATCAAAGAATTTATTTTCCTTTGAAAAGTATTTTCCTTCTCCATCTGTCATAATAGTCATATTTCCCTGTATTTATTAAAAAAAATAAGGAATTGCAAATTCTGTAAGGCCTTCATACAGTGATGGTGAGGTTTAAGAGGTACCTAGAACCAACAGAAGTAAGCCTACGTAATATCTATAGCAGATATATTAACACTTTACAGAACTTTGAAAAAATCCAAAAACCTATTATTCCTACTATTTTTTCGAAAAATCAATACTAGTGTATGAAGAATATGTAAAATGATATAAAATCTCTAAGCCGAGGCTGACAAGTTTTGGCAGCTATAGTACAGTAGTTTGTGACTAAAACAACTGTAACTGATTTGTATGATGTGTGATTTTTTTCATCAAAAACCTGAAATATTAATAGATTTCTTTCTAGACCCCCAGACTCTAAGCAGACTCACTTTTTTAAGAGTATTTAAATATTCTATCAAAAATATTTTGCAAATGATCTTGAGGTTTCTTTTTTTAATTTCACTTTTCAGTAGACAAAAGGCAATGATTAAGGTTTTAAATATATAAATTATGTTTGGATTGAGGGTGGAGCCAGTTGGCCTGCTTCTGAAGAACCTGGCTTAAAGCTAGAGAGATGCAGCAATTGAAATTTTTGCTAATCATTCCATAGCTCTAGGAGAGGAACAGATTGTGAGTTTGAGAGGTCTTTTTTGGAGGGAAAGCTTTGGTTTTCGACCTCATCCTTCAGTTCTGAAAATCTACAGATGCCAAGAAAAAAATGATAGTCTAATAATGATTAGTTTATAGATCCTTAATGTCAAACCTGTTAATTAGTACCAATGTGAATTTTAAATTGTTCACAGCAATAACATCACTCACAGAAGCAGGTAATTTTCCTGATTGGATTTATTTTTTAAGATATTGTCCTTTATAGAATACTGTTTAACTAAACTTAGGAACTGCAAACTAAAGTTACTGTAGTAAAGTTACTGTAAACTAAAACTTAAGAACAACAAAAATCACTAGCTAAAGCCCAATAATGCATAATCTTCTTGCTAAAATCTGTCAGCTCTATTCTGCTCTCGACTAAGCAAGGGAAACCTCTTTCTGCATGCACATTAAGAGACAGAAAAGATTTCCCCCCCCAACATTTAGTATAACTTTCATTGCAAAACTTGCATTGGCTAAAGAGATGGATAGGCCTGGCACTTCTGCTTTATGCTAGTACTCCATTATATGGCCAGTGAGTATGAAGGAGCATTAAAGTTAACAAAAATAAAACATAATGTATTGCCTATGGGCTTTGAGCAGTGTAACAGAATAAGACATCAATTTAATTCTGTTATCTTACAGTATGTCTCAGTGAATATTAAGAGTGGTAATTACCAATTTGCTTAGTGAATTTATTACCAGCTTTAGTTACTTATAACTTGATGACCTTTCTGTTCCAAATCTGAGCTATCTACACCCAGATTTGTTGCAGTTCTATTCTTGTGGTGCTGACATTTGCTTAGATGAAAAAGTTTACTCAAGTGAAACCTGCACTCACCTATCAGAACTCACATATCAGAACATTGCTTAGCCTTCCTGTGTTTCTTTTTTTTTATGACAGTTTTGAATAAATGCTTTTTACTATTGTCCTTGAACACTGCCAATGGAGTCTGGGGTCCCTGGTGCTTGGTGTATCTAATCTGAGAGGTTGAACTGAAATACTCTTAGTTTAAGGACATTTCATCTCTGACCCGCAGTCAAAGGAAGCACTTTTACTGTAGGAGCTTAAATTTATCATTCACTTAGCCATGCAGGTACCTGTAAATGACAGAGGTCAACATCACCATGTTATTTATATACAGCAGTTACTGCTATATCACCAGATGCATTTTTCAAAATATAATCCATTTCTCTTTTTTCCTGTTTCCTCTTAGAAAATGGCCATAATTTCTTCTTCCATTTGATCCATATTGGGGGTTTTCAACAAACCTTTTGTGCGTTTGGGAAAAAGAGAGGTATAACCCAGAAGTTTTGATCTATGGAAATGAGCACAAACCATCTGGAGTGCTATAGTTTCATATGCTTGTTTATATTCACTTGTTTTCTTGCATAACCAAGACTGTGGTATGAGAACCTTAAAAATACACTTCACCACTAACCATGCCAGGAAAGGACTGGGTGATTCATAAATCTTTCTTGCTGAACTCCAGAGGGAATTTGGAGAATTAATTATTATTAATTCAAGATTATAGAGCCTCTTAGAGTAGGTATTATAAGCAGTCCTGACCCTTTGGTTGTCTTTACCAACTCTTTTATGGTTAGACAGACATGCATACATCCTCTTCTGTCTACAGCTCTGTTACCTATTATTCTCAAACACTAGCCCCTACTGACTCAGTTTTCCATCCTCTCAGCTGTGCACAAAGGAATACTGCTTGTACAAAGTCTTCCAGTCAAAAGGGATCAGGTTAGAGAAAATATAAGAATTTAATTAAGATTTATTATGAATAGTGGCAAGACTGACTATTTTTATTATAAAAAGAGAGTACGGAGTGAACGCACAAGTAGCACAGACTGTGGTTCGAAGGAAATGATAGATCTATAGATCTGCAACCAGGAAGAGGTGAATTCAAGAAGAGCTAGAGGCAGAAAAGCACTTGTTTCCATAGTCTGAGAGATAAAACCAAACTGAACCTGGGAGTCTGCCACTGTGGTCTTTTTTCCTTTTTTTTTTTTTTCCTGTCTTGTTATATTTCAGCCTCTCAAGTTGACAGTAAAGAATATGTCTCTGCATGACACTTCTCAGAGGTGAATAATACCTTGTAATTCCACTTCTAAAATTCAGTTTCTTCCTCATTTCCTGTGCATTAAAAGTGCAGAAACATTCCTACACAAAGAGCCCTCTGGAGCAGAGAAAAAAGAGCACCATTTGCCCTAAAACACTTCAATTCTATTGATACTTACTTGCCTACCTGTTTTGCTAGTATGTATCTGACTCTTTGAAGTCATTATCAATGGAATGGTAATGGGAACTTAACAGTGGAAATGCAGGTTTAGATGCTGATAATAGCTCCTCAGGACCTGGAGATCTGTAAAAATAGCAGGTCCTGTGCCCTAGCATAAAGGAGACAGCTCATTTAAGTGTATCATTTTCAAAAGGCATTTTACAAAGCAGCTTCAAAGTGACATTCTTCTGCTCTTATAGACGAAAGGAGAATGGAAGGAAGAGTTCCTACCTAGTAACCTGCATTATTAGCTATAATCTTTTTTCAGTTGCCTATTAGATAACAAATTCTCTGCTATGTTCTCATATTATGCCACTAGGCTGCAATATGTAGAATATTTGATGTTCACATTTTGATGGTGGCAGAAGCAAATTAATCTAGTCTTGCTTAATTGGATATTCATACCATTTCCCAGGGAAAGCTGTCAGACAGGTAATACAGATGAAGCTGTTCAAGGATTTTCTGCCTGTAAAATGAAAGGGGAATGAAAAGATGATAATTTTAGTATGTTATATAATGTTATGAAATAATAAAAAATGAACTGTCATTGCCTCTGTCTTATTATATTTTAATTCTCAGTTAAAATGAGCCTAGACTAGGTCTGATTAGATTATTAGGGAGAAGTGTAAAATATCAGGTCAATTTTAAGGGAAAAGGCCCCAAAGGACCTTTCTTTTGGTCTAAGAAATACTTTTCTTGTGTCGCTATCAAATGGTACTACAGAAAGCAGTCCTTCAAAACACTGAAGATGATAGTAGCATAGAGAAAGGGCTGAGCATATGAGGATTGTAAACAGAGAATCTAAACCATCAGCCCTGTAAAAAAAGCTAAAAAAAAAGCTATAGTGAACTTCTAGGGTAAGTGATAAGGCTGTGTGGAAGCCTGTAAACACGATGCGACTTTAGTGTAAATACAGCATGGCAGCATTGATGGAAAAAATATTCTGTGTATGGGAAAGAAAAATCTCTGCATCTCTATTGGAAGCTGCTATCACCAAATTAAGTAGAAAGAGCAATGGGTTTAAACCGTCTCTCTTTCAGAGAGTCTCAGCAGATCCGAGGCAGAACAGAAGGATAACCTGAAAGAACTGGGCTGCTATTAATAGCCAGTATCAGGACACCACTTGTCAAAGACTGTGTAACCTAACAGCTTAAAGATGATCGCAATTTTGTGTGGAGGGGCCAGATTCTCAGATTTCTGAGCATCTTTAAAAAGAGACATGTTACTGCAAAGTTCTTTTGGGATTGTCATAATAGGCAAAAGTCACTTCTCCTAAACCCAAGAAAACTCCATCTAAAAATATTTGACACTTTTTTAGAGCTTTAGTGAAGTACTCAGTGGTTTTAAGATTATTTTGGTGTAGTTTCATTATGCATAGACATGTGTAGAAAACAGCAGCCTCCACTTACTGACTTCCTCTGTTCCCTTCCCTTCTTTTCTCTTGACAATAAGCACTCCTATAAATGAAAATAGATAAATAGATGCATAAATAAAAGAGGAAAGAGGCAGATCAGACATTTATTAATTTAATTTCATTTGAGCTTCATTCATCAATATTTCCATTGAAATTCTTTTAACATGTCTAATCTGACGGAAACTTCTCGGATGTACAAGGCCTGCAAAGATTTTTTGCCATTAGAGATGACATTTTTCCATAAGAAATCAAAAAACCAGAGGGTCTCATGCTAAACATTTAATTTTCTCTTTTTTATAGTTTAATCAGTAAAAATGGGGGAAAATTCTATAATTCCTTCAATTAACATCTGAGTTTGTTGGATCTATCTGCAGTAGATTTGCAATAGATTTTAAAATATTTGCATAATATGTCAATAGAGGGTTTTATTTTAGTTATTTGACATTTGTTTTGAACATCCTGTACAGGCTTAATTCAATAAGTTCAGAAAATATGTATTACCGGATGTCCCTTTATTAAGGCAACTGCAAATGGAAAGTAGAATGTTAGTAGTCAATCCCTTAAATACCTCTCAGGAAAAGGTCAAGGAAGAAAGGAAGAAAAGAAAGGGAAGGAAGAGTATAGATCAGAGTTACCACTATAAATTATCCCGCTTTTCTGTGCACAGTCAGTACAAGAGTCATATATTGAATCTTTTTATCTTGATCATCACGTTCTTGATCATGACCATGACCATCATCATCATTTTATGATTATTTCAGTTTACTGTTAGCTGAATAGAAAGGGATTTGAGGATGAATAAACTACATAACTATTAAGAATGGAAAAAATATCCCATAAGAGAACCTCACTAAGATAGTAAAATTAATGGCATCTTGGGTGTAGGTTACCTTTTTTTAATTAGCACAGTAAAAGAAAAGAAAACTCCCCCACTGTAGTCAAAAAGGAATAAAGTTAGAACACAATTCAACTTGTGTTGAAGGGCATGTTCATTTAATCATTTAAATCATATGAAAGATCTTTGAAAAGAGCTCCAAGTCCAACACAACAGCGTGCCCTCCAATAATGTGTCACGTATTCCAGGGCACCTACGGAGTGTACGCACATTCATTTGTGCCCTGCATGTTAGCCCGATGTCAGCTAGGACTCTGCTTGGACCTTATAATAACTTCTGTGCCTGAGCTTTGGATGAGAATCTGGAGAATTTCAACAGGTCTCCCCATCTGGCATGGTAATTAACCTTTCTTATATGATGGGCTGTTTCTGCTTCTTAGTGTTATCATAAACCTTAGGATAACAAAAATGATAGCAGTGAAGACAGGCCAGGGACTGCCAAAAAATATATTTAAGTTACATGAAAATATGAGAAAGGGATTTTTCAGTACAAGCTCTGTCAGTGTGCCTTTGTTTTCCCAGTCTGTCACTGCTCCTGTTATCAGATAATGATGAGCTTTTGCAAAGACAGAGCAACAAATTGAAAAGGAAAAGCAGTTTTGCTTCCATCTAAAATAATTTTATTTTGTCACAAAAAAAACAAGCTTGAATGAGCTTGAAATTCATCAGGCTATTCCTGAAAAATGAGCAGGGAAAGGCAAAGATGCTGTAACATTTAATTCCCTCTTTAATTTGTCATAATGCTTGCACATAATTTTCCATGTACATTACATAGAGAGTCTGAATAGCAATGCAGTGCATCAAAGGCATGTCTATATTATCCCATAGTCTAATGTTTACTCTATTATTATGCAATATTATATGTATGGGATACTGGGAAATGGGATCTTGTAAGTAATCCTTAATATATTTATTAATTATTTGAAATCAAGAATAACTAAAATATTTAATTGTATGTTTAAAAGCTAAATCAAAATGTTTCAGACACCTGAGAGGATATAACCTACTACCAGAAGACCTAGAAAAGATTAATGTAAGATAGAAACACACGAGAGGAAACTAACTAATAGATATGTTTTAATGAAAGATATTGTGGTGTTAACCGAAAACATGAGAGCATATCTTTTGTGTTTTGTTAACACTACACCTTTTAGGAAAAACATTAATTTTAATAAAAGTTGTTATGAAAAACACTGTGACAAATCTAGGTCAGCTGAAAATAAACATCTAAGATAGAAGTCAACAGCTAACTTCAGGTGACTAAATAAAGTTAAGAATCTAAGTTAAGATAGCAAATAGCAAAGTAGAGAAATATGCTACGGCAGAAAATCATTTAGTGGAAAATTCTAACTAATGAATTTTGTATTTCCATCTGTTACAGTCTCTCACTCTCAGCACTATCATTGTATATAATGGTAAGATAAAGGTTGTGCTCCTAATTTGGGCATTTAGATGATCAAAATGATATGGATGTGAATAAATCTTTGAGATTCAAAGTTGATTCAAACAGACATTGAAACGGTCTTGTTTTCATTCCTCTAAGGAACAGAAGACTTATTTGTAATATTTGTTCCCAATATTACAAATAATGTATTTTCCACTTAGCTCAATTCAAAAAAGAGAAAAGCAGAATAAAACAAATAAGAATATTGTAATGGCAGGGTAGATATGTATGGTTGTAATGAAATATGGAAGCAGGCTATCCAAGAAAAAATTTGGAGAGCATATTCATAGAGCAGAAAAATGAAATTATTTTTATGAGTGACACAGCAGATATTGAGTAGGAATTAAATTAATTGCACTGGAATCCCAAAGACATATGTCTGTATTTGTTGAAAAAAAGACAAAGATTAGAGGCATGTAAATATAACCAAAAAATTTTGGTAAATACGATAATCTCCTTAAGGTTTGGAGTGAGAGGAAAGAAGCACTGGACTCTATTTGAAAGCTAGAAGCAATTTCTAAATATTTATATGTGTCCAGTGAAGAGATAGTGTGACATTAAAGTCATGCTAGTTAGTTCAGATGTGGACCAAGGAACCTCATACTTTGCATATGATATTAGAGAATATGTGGTCTCATAAATTTTGCACTGGGATAGGCGAAGGAAGCAAAGTAGAATGGAACATGGGTAAGGACCTCCCAGATTGTATTTCCACCTGAGAATTTTTAATATTCTTCTGCAGCTTTTTCTTAGCTACAAAATGTTATTTTCCTTTTTTTTTTTAATTTTTTTTGCACTGAGCAATATGGGTAAGAAGCCGTATATGACAGAAAAATGTTGAAGTGTTGTTATTGTGTTTTAATCTATTTTTGTCTTAAGTCTAGGGGATTGACTGACAAAATAGCAAAAACTGATTTGCAAAACCTGGACTGATAAAATTATATATTTAATTTAGAAGTGTTCAGTATTACTGAAGTTCAAGGAGTAGATCATCATTTCCTCAACATTTCAAACAAATTAAAACATAAAATTAGATCTTGTACTAAGCTCCTGCGTAAAGGATTTCTTTTCTAAAATACTAAGTGTCTAGTATCTTACTCTGAGGTCAGTTTCTGAGCTCTCAACACATAAAATTCTTGACCTACTTATTACCGTACTCATTACTATAGGAGAGATAAAAAAGAAAATACTGTTTCAATTATTTGTCTTTCTTTATAATACGTTGATGAATTATTCATAGAAAAAAAAAGAACCTTAGTTATGCATAAATGCATTCTGATTCAAAGAAGAAATCTTCCCCTCCACCCCATAGCTTAGTTTCCATTCAGTTTCTTGTGTCTCTCAGACTTGAGACAAGGGTTGAATTTGCTGGGCTCAAAGGAATGCTCAACTGCACTGAACCTTGCAACTGCCTTCTCTAGCTTGGGTCAAAAAGTTTGTATCTCCATACTGAAGAACTACAGGCATTTTAGTATTCTTGAGCTATTCTATCTACTGAGTAGATGACATATTATATCTTATTTAGCTGATGTAGAATCCTTTTAAGTTTGTTCTCATAACACTAACTACAAGTTTCTTGAATCAGCTTCAGTTTTTGTAGTAATGGAGGTATTTTGGCTTAAGGATATTTATGAAGTTGAGGGAAGAAATTCTCCTTGGTTTTGTTTTTCTATGAAATCTCAGAATAAAATGATGAACTCCAGTATCTCAAAACTATTCTGCACTTCTCCACATAATGTATTTAAACAATATATCTTTCCATCATATCACTCAATCCTACAAACAACTTGGTTGCTGTCCTATTGAAATAAAATATGGGGTTTTTTTGCTATTGTTCTAGCATTTTGACATATGTTAATTTTACAGTAGTTGCTATAAAGTAACCAGTTTCACATGTTGCCTTTTGTAGTTTATGGAAATATCCATTGGTAATATGGCTTTGACTTTATGAATATGTATGTAAAGAGATGTGCATCATGTAACATTACAAAAATTAATAGAATTAATTTCTATCAGGCCGTGAGAGAAGTATATTCTAAGGATAAGCTGATTTCAATACAAATAATCTCTCCAAGATATTCAGATTTTGATAAACCAATCCATTATTTTCTGCATATTTACAGACATTTACTTTTGCATAGGAATAATGCACTTCCTTGTGCATTTGTTTTGTGGAAGTGTAGCTTACAAGATTTAAAATAACAGATAATTAGACTAAGAACTTGTACAGAGTACAATCAGTAACTATTTCAATGTTTTTTTTTCCAAACTTCTACTACATTCTTGAGACAGAAAAGTCTAGAAAAAGGTGCTTTTCAACTATGTGATCTTATGCTAATTTTGCTTTAAAGTTTCATTAGCCATTTGCATCACTCCATCTGTTAATTCTTTTTTTTTTAACTTAAATAGAGAGAAAAATAGTTAATAACTAGTTCAGAAAGATCTCTGGCACGGTAAATAAGTCAGTGGAAGTTACTTTAAGCTGTGTTTTTTTTATTATTATTATTTTTATTTCATTATTGTTAACAAAATAGCATACTACTGTAATTTGATCAAAGCCAAGGTTAAGCTGGTATAGCTCATAAATAGAAATTTTCACCAGATGGTCTTTTTTTCCTGAACAGTTGCAATATTAGTCTTAGGACGTGCAATTTGAGGGTGTAGCTATGTATCCTACAGGCTAGTTGCTGCAGAAAAGTGCAGTCCTCTGCCCATTCTCCATACTGGCCACACATTTCCCGCTCTCCTCCCTAATATTTTGTACCTGAGCAGAAATGTGCCTGGGCAGTTTGTGAACAGGTTCAAGAAGATAAATGACAGAAAAAATATGATGATGATGGTGTTTGGTTTTGTTGTTGTTGCTGTTGTTGTTATTGTTATTAATGGTGATTTTGTATTGGCAGCCATCCAGCTTGGCCTTCTACTCAGGGCATTAGATTGGAAGTAACTAATCAGTAGACTGGCTCCGCTGTAACATCACACATCACAATAAAACAGCTGAAAGTGTTTGTATCCATATTTGAGACATTTGCCTGGGTGGCAGAAAGGTTGGCAAGATAAACTTCCAAATTACAATGCTGGAAGTTCTACTTATGCAGCAGTTCTGTATCAGAAAGAGGGAGCTAACCCGCTGAAAAAGAGTCCTCCAAAGGAGAGGCACCTCATCTGTCCTCACTGTCTGTTAAGTTCAGTTTAATTTCTCCATCTTCAGATAGCTCTTAAGTTAGTGGGTTGAGGTGCCTCTAATGCATTTATCTTCTTGTTTCAGGACATATGTCTGACATTTAAGTAATGAGATGCTTACTCATCCCTGTAAGATTTGAACTCTGGACTTCAATTTCCTAGAAATGCACAATTCAGCACCCTAAAGAATTTGAGTAATGAAATATCTGTTTTCTGGGCCTGGATGAGGCATGGGACTAACGTGAACTTGGGGCTAATGAGAGTTATTAAGCTTTATATGCATTAAAATGTCTTGGGAGTGTTCTGGGAACAAGTTGTGTCCTGAAATTTTTAAGGTATGAGGGAATTCTCATGAAAACAAAGTCTTATTTTGTCAATTAAGGTAGCCAAAAATGAGAAACAAAATTATCAAACAAAAAATATGTTATATATAAATCTCATATATATGTTTAAAAAAAATGAACAGATATCTCAAGATGCTTTATAAAACTGAGCAAAGGTTCAAGATTGGAACTAGTGCTAGTATTTATCTGGACTATCTATTTTCAGCTGTGATTATAAAAATGATTCTATTTGTTTGCAAAATGGTTCTGTGCAAGCTGACTTTCACTGCAGGAATTAAATAAGATGATACAATATTTGATGGCAGTTTTTTATGAATGCTGTTTGGCAAGGTCTAAGGCTTCATATAATAAACATACAAATTCAATTGTTCTGAGGTCTTACAAGTTTAGGAAAAAGTGCAGCGTTTATACTGTCCTGTTGAAAGTGATTATTATCTAGAAGTTTTTCGGAGCAAGTTTCATTCTTTCATTGCTCAGAACAGTCTGTGAAAGTTTAGCTCATGCACATTTTTTCCTTGTTATTTATGACTAAGATAGTTTCTTCTGTTTAGACAAGCAACCTATTCAATAAGAATTTTTTCTATCTTCCTCCCTGAGGTAAAATACAGATACACATTGAAATATCTATTAAGATATATTCTAACAGAAGGAATATACAGAAATAGTTTCTAATAATAATTAATTTTTGTGTTACTGTGATAGTATAATATATGAACTCTGTGTTTATACATATTATATGTTTAGGGCATATATCGTTGCTTGACTTTATTTATGTTCCTCTCAGCCTCACTGCACATTACAAGCACTCTTTCTTGCTAATTAACTCCAGTGATCCCTTTAAGTCCTGATTAAGTTCTATTATTAAATTATTAAGGTCTTTCCCTAGTGTCCTAGGTTTTTCCCTCTCTAATTTTAGATGACTTTTTGAAGCAATAAATGTTCTTATGAAGTGATTTTTCTCTTTTTTTTTCTCTGTACATATTTCAAGAATGTCAAGTTGAGAAGTAATTAGAGCTCATAAAGCAAGGAATTTCACATGGAATATCTTTAGGAGACACATATAGTTATATTTTCATATTCTAAGTTATCTAACATTATCCAACAGACTATAGCAAAATTTTGATTCCCAGGGAAAGCAAAGAAACCCCTGACCTCCTTTCCAAAGACAAAGAATTTACTGCAAAATAAATATATTTTTATTTATTTTTCAAATGAATATGCTATATTTTTCATATAATATTATACTATGGCACATATATTCTTTCAGTTCTTCATTTTTTGTTTATGCAGTAGCTTTGTAGAAAGTGCAGATTTGTACATCTGTGAGGGAGAAATAAAAGAAAAAGATGTGGCATTAGATGTGCTACTATACACTTATAGTATTTGACAGTAAAACATGATTCAATCATGTAGGAAGATGAGGGTTTTATAGAAGGATTGGTCTAGGGTTTTCTCTTTGACTATTGCTTTTAGATGTTCTTTCATTGAAAGGTGACTTTTTTATCTTATGCAAATACAGATAGAAGGCATATATTTTGGAGTAGATTCTAGAAAAGAAAAATTCTAGTCCATTATCATAATCAGGGCTAGTTCAACATCAAGTATTTTCAGACATTTCTACACCAGCTTAAAAAGATGTACGATGTACTGTAAATAATACATTTACAATGATATAAATCATATGTCTGATACATTCCAACATTTATATGCTGACTTATCTATGCCTCTTCTCTCTGGCTCTTGCTTGCTTTTGCTCTTCGTGATTATAAAATCACAAAATCATAGAATCGCTATTGTTGGAAAAGACCTTCAAGATCTTCGAGTCCCACCATAAACCCTTCAACACCATACCTGCTAAACCATGTTCCCAGGTGCTTCATCTACATGTTTCTTGAACACCACCAGAGAGTGGCTTGACTGCTTCCCTGGACAGTCTGTTCCAATGCTTCATCACTCTTTCTGTGTATAAATTCTTCCTAACATCTAACCTGAACCTCCTCTGGCACAACTTGAGGCCATTTCCTCTTGTTCTATCTGTAGTTATTATCTTTAGTATATAGGCATATAGTATATGCAGTTATTATCTTTAGTTTTTGCCTAAAACTCATGTCTTACATGTTCAAATGAGCAGTGGTATAAAGGCTTCACCTGAAGTAATCAGAGGAAACATTTCATTCTCTCCATGATACCTCCTTAACCCTCATTGATTTTCTGCTTGCCCACATCACCATGCTATAAAATCTTTTCTTTCTGTTTAGCAATAAGTTGTGGATACGGAAAGCAAAGTTTCCCCATATCCACTAAGGATATCCTGCCCATTCAAGCACCATTTACGTCCTTCAGGAAGGATGATACAGGTAATGGTTTATTCAGTTTTTTGTCACTACTGTGGCTTCCAACTCCCCAAAAGTTGCAATATATTTTGCAGCCCAGACTTTTTGTATGATATGGTACATGTGTTAATTGGTTTGAATGAGGATTAAAGCACAAGCACATTCCATTTGCACCCTATCAGGAAAAAAGTTCTTCATCATATGCAGATGAAATTCCTATTTAAATTTGTACCCATTACCCCTTGTCCTTCCATTGGCCACCACCAAGAAGAGTTTGACACCATCCTCTTTACATCCTCACTGCAGGTATTTGTACATGTTGATAATTAATATATATTGCCTTGGTCCATTTGAAATGCATTTGAATTTGAGCTTGGATTTACTGAAGGAAAAGGTATAAAGGAATGCAATTTCAAAATTCATTCTACCCAGTTAAATGATATATTATTTCCAGGAGGAAATCTATCTCATGAAGTATATGAATTGTCCTTTTGAGTGGTATACTTGTCACACCTGTCTCTTCTGATCATAAGAGGATCTTTATTTATTTATTTATTTATTTATTGCTTTTTGCAAAGAATTTTCAGAATTGTTTGAAAAAAAAGATATAGATTAACAGAATCATTCTTTAGTATTAACTTCACCTGTTTGTACAACATAACAATGATAATGCACATTGTGCTGGTAAAGTGAACCTTTCATTCTCTAGAGACTATGTGCCAGTTTTTGGATAAAGCTATAGAAGAAATCAGAATTATTCTAG
>JAUBNY010001046.1:218561-232695 GCA_032275445.1 Crypturellus soui
TCTTGGCCACGAGGGCACACTGCTGCCTCATGGTCAACCTGTCGTCCACCATGACGCCCAGGTCCTTCTCTGCAGAGTTGCTCTCCAGCAGGTCGGTCCCCAGCCTGTACTGGTGTCTGGGATTGTTGCACATATTTGTATGTACATATATATATTCACACTAGAATGTTTTCTTTCAATATTTTCAAGTACTCCAGTGTTTATATCTCAACGAGCTTCTACAAGATTCATATAAAGATAGCCCTGACTTCTGGAGTTTTCATGGATTCCTTATGTTGTTACTCATTAAGTGCTGCAGGAGCCAAAGACTAACCTATTTTACTGCAAAGTTTGAATCTAGATTGCAAGCTAAATGAATTGTCTCACATACTGACTATTCCCATTACATACACTCATAGAACACAAGTCATGAATATCTTGTATTTCACAGATGTTTCCTAAAATGATGAAGAAATGTAGGCAATATAAGATATTATCAAAGAAAGCCAAAGAAGAAAAATAAAAGTCAAGAGAAAGCTCTGGATCTTTATTAGCTATGCTGTTCAGCAGCTTGTTTGGCTCCTCAGCTCAATCTTTGAACTTCTCCAAGTACTTAAATCTGCCACAGGGAGGGCAAGGATGTGATCTAGTTGAGATCAGTTAGTTGAGGTATTTTATTTAGCAGAAAAGACACTATCTTTTGCAGTATTTTCATTGTTTATATTGTTGTGTAGATTGCTTCTTTATTTATCAGACAGTCTTTTTAGAGAATGAATGAATGAATGAGTGAAGAAAAAGATGAATCTGAAAAGCTAATGAAAGTACTACTTATTTATAGGAAGCATCAGGAAAGTGGGGTAAAACATATTCTCATCTACAGTACATGCTTCAGCCTTGATTCAGAAAGGCCCTCAGGCCCATATTTAACTTTAACCCCTCTAAAATAGATATATTTAGATTATTTAGATGTCTCTAGCTGTGATTTAGCACAGTACCCATTCAGTGCATCTGAAAGAGATATACTAAAAAAAAAGGAAAAAAAAAAACAAAGAAAAAGCAATAACATCTACAGAAATGCTCGCAGTCATGGGCCTACAAAACAGTACAGAATTCATTTCCCAGTTGCCTGTGTTGTCTCACAGGGGCTCTTGTTTGGAGAGCTAATCTCCTTGTTCTTTCCCGTGGGCTCCTGTGTGTGTGTGTGCCTGAACGATACCTCCCAGGAACAACCGTGTCTCCTGCCACGGCAAACGCACATCCCTGATCATGTACTTCAGAGCTGGCTCCCTGTAAGGGCACAGATGTGACAGTGCTGCCTCTTTCTTACCATGCTCCACAGCACTTATGCTGCTGTCAGGCATGACAGGCAGCAGCCCCCATGCTCCCCTTGGTAAATCCCTGTCCTGAAAGTTAGTTCATTCCTAAGGAATCTGCTTTGGATTGTGCATGTATTTACTGACTTTTTGTATCCAACATTTGTCTTGAACCTCCTAAAGTTCCAGGTAAATATCTAAATTTTACATCTTTTCACTTGCCTCATGTTTATCTCAGATATAGCATCTGAGTACATATTAGACATAGAAGTTTCCTACTACTCTGTATTTCCTCGTGCTTCATATATATATTATATATATAAACTGTTGCTTTTAATAGGAGGAAATTATGTCTGGTGAAACTCTGTTAATGGCATTAATGAGAGGTTAATTTGCTATTGTAATTTTCATTGGGGCTTATTGAAATCAGCATAGAAAAGAGTCCTGTTTTTTAACAGCTTTGTTGTTGAAGAATTAAGGAAAAATTTTTGCTTTCCACCCTAATTAGTTTTGCTATGCGAGGAGCAGGGACATTTGTTGCAATGCATGGAAGTTTTTGCTCCAGAAAACTACAAAAAAGAAAACAAAGATACCTGTAGAAGCAACAGTGAATTAGATAACCTTTTAATCTATTTATCAAAGGAGCTGGAGCTCCATTTCAAGGAAGGTTCAGGAATACATACTGAACTCATAAAATGAATCTACCTCTACAGCACTGAGATAACCAAAAAAAGGAGAACGAAATCAGTGCAAACCTGTTAGCACCTGCCAACTCTTATTAAGAGATTAGAGTGCTTAAAAAGACAGAGAGCAGCTCAATATTTCCTTTTAAGTTTCTCTCGGCTGATTTCTTGTGCGCGGCTGTGCACTGCAGTGAAGCAAACAGGTCATATTTCAGCTGTGAAAGCTCTGCATGGCGTGAAGAGCAGAGCAGCTCTTCTTCAGGTTTTATGAGGTTTCTTTACACAATCCCCCTCTGCAGTACCCAAATGACTGACACTTAGAAAGCTGAGTGAGGTTGTGCATTGCTAAGAAACATAACTTTCTCACAGGCTAGAAAATGTGACAGTGGACTTGCTTCACACATGAATACTGAACAATTTAGGAAGTGTTCCCAGTTACACTGTATTATTCTAGATCTTCTAGATCCCCACCGGCTTTTAATCAGAGGAGCACAAGGTTTACAAATATGTATATTGTGAAACATTAATGGCAAAAGTATTAGTAGCTATGCAGAGCAGAAAGCATAATACAATTCCCAGTGAGGTTAATAGAAATATAGACAAAGTCTTTTTTTTTTTTAAGAGCTATTTTTTTAAGAGCTATTTTTTTAAGAGCTATTTAAGAGCTATTTAAGCTATTTCTGTCAGAAGTAGATGGTCCCTTTGACCCATGCAGTACTAATTCACAGAGGGAAAGGCCTTCACCCAGCCATGTTTCAAGCCACATGCTGCTTGCAAGGAGGCACTCACAATCCATTGCAGTTTCTGCTTTGTCCCTCTTCAGTCTTATTCAAGGCTAAACCAAACTGGATTTTAGGGAGATACTGTTCAGGAAGAGTTGCTAGATGATAGAAGGCTAGATGGCAGATAGCGTTTATTCCTGCTGAGAGGTAGAGCAGGGCAGTGCTACAGTGCTACCAAGTATCAGAGAAGAGGGGCTTGCAGACACCTGATCCTACTGAGATGGGACTGGACAAACACACAGGGGTCATTCTCACACAGGCAGAGAGCGGTGAATCTTTTCTTTCCTTTTATTTTTTTTTCTTTTGAGTCACTTAGAACACAAATACTTGATGAACCTGAGTAAACAGTGATATCCATTAAGGCTTCTTGGTGTTCCACCTATTGCTGCATTTTGGTCTTCCCTCCACTGCCTTCCAGGAAGCTTCTCAAATTTTAAACTACTCCTATTGGCTTTACTCCCAATCTAAGTGATATATTCAATTTTACTTAAAATCACAATTAATGTGTAAAGAATGAGTAGGAGTCTGCTTAACCAGAGGTCTTGTGGACATATAAAGCACACTTGCACAGAAAATGTGGTTGAAAGAAAAAAAAAATCAGAACAAATAGAGGAGTTCTGCACAGAGAGAAAAAATCGTTAAGGGTTTTGAAACATCCTAGCAGTACTGGGAACTGAAAAGAATTCATTAGTGTCAAATTAAGAAACAGCTTGTGTATAGATGGAATATATGACACAGATTAACTTCAGTCTTTGTTTCCTCTATCCCCACTCTGTACTTCGAAGGTGCACTACAGAGTAGGTTTAACTCGCAGCTTTCCCACTGATCTTTTAGTGCTGAGATAAGCCAAAAAAGGCCACTTTAGGAGAAAAAGGAAATGTGACCTTATTCAAAGCCACAGGGAGAAAGCAAAATGTTTAGTGACTGAATCATTTTATGAACGTATTCACACAAAGGCCCTTTTGCACATTATGAAGAATAGGTTTGATATATTTCATAATGAGAACACTATATATTCTTTGTAGGAGGGATGTAAAAACTCCTTAGTGAAAGCGACAATCAGGGCTTCTGATTCAGATCTGCTAAATGGAAAGCTATTGATTACCACCTTAATGTACAAGTGTGATTCCATGCTTGATAATGGCCAGAGTATGTTGTTGGTGCTAAAAGCAGAACAATGCGTTGTTATTTATTTCCTGACGTGTCTCATTCTTTACTTAAGGCAAACCCACATTTTTCCACAAGAATAAACTGCAATTAAGCATTAATTTAACATACAATATTGATCTAGACTGCAAAGGAGTTTAGTGAATTTCTGTAAATTTGCTTTCAGTCACCTTTTACTCATTTTAATTAATTAAATTGTATTCCTCAGCACTTCTCTCATTAATTAGAATACAACAGAATAATCTCTTTAAAATCTTGCTCTATGTCTTGCAACCTTATTTGTGGAAAAGACTTTATAAGCAGGTTCAACCATTGTGAATGAAACAGCAATTGGCCCCTTCTTTGATAGTATACATATTAATTTAATATTAGGCTTCCATATTTATATCTGTCAATCTTTTGTTCTCTACTTCTATTTACATATTTGTCAAACATTTTTGCCTGTGTCTGGTAGATGCTGAGGCTTAACCAACGTTGATAACATTTTCAAGAACCATCAATAATAAAGTATCTATACTGAACTGTACTGTGCTACTAATTATTATCACGAAACAGTTAACTTTAACTTCTGTGACAGAATTACAATTTAAATTAACAGCACAATATGGCCTATGATTGTTGGTGCCACATTTTTGATCTTTGCTTGTCGCTTCCTGCTATTTGTTTCCCTGCTCATTAGAAACTTTCCCAAACTAAAAATATTCCTTTGTCTTTGTTATGAGTGGAATGTACTGGAAAAGATTAGAATAGAACTTGTTGCATTTACCACAAATTGCAACTTTTTTTTTTCCAGGGTGATTTCATGAAATCTGAAATTATACTCAAGTGAGAATTACCAAATGCTGTGATGAGAATCTCCTCTCTTGTGCAAAAACAGTGTTTTCTACGTTACAGGGGAGTTTAGTTAATGCTGTTAAATTTGCTTAGCATTTTCTTGAACTCTTTTTATTCACTTTGTAGCTGTACTTGGTCCTTTTTTCATAGGGTAGTATATAAGGAAGAAAAATAGTTTTTATGAAATCTTGAAAAATATAAATGATGAAAACCCAGAAGCAAAGTGATAGATCAGACTACGTTGTCTGATCACTGAGCCCAAAGCCTCTAAGCATAATCCATAACAGACACTTAGGAAAGAGCAAATATAGACTGATATCTTCTCTGAGGTTTAAGGGTCTAAAAGCCGTCTACCAGTATCTTCAGGGAGGTCTTTGAGAAGAGGGAGCCAAAAAATCTTTTTGATATAAGATCCTCAACTGACTCTTCTTTTTGTAAAACTGAATCCTGAAATCCTATTTTGTAAAATGGTCTCTGTGACTTGGTGAATCTAAGTCCTGATTTTTGAAGATTTGGAGTAGGTCATGTCAAGACATGAAATTAGAGGAATATACAGCTACAGTGTTCCAGGAGAACACTGTGCCTTGCTTTGTTTTTAGCCAAAGGAAATAAGAAAACAAAACAAAACATAAAATCAAGTGAATGATTCATTCCATGGTCGAGTGTTCAGTGAAGCAAGGAATTAAATAAAAATGTGTTTTGAAACTTCTAGTTCACTTTAAAAATGACGAAAGTTTAGGAGGTGAGAAAATAAAACAATAATCATAGGTGACCAAGTATATAAAATAAAAGCATCGTCTTTGGCTTTTCTTTAATATGTCTTACCAATTTTTATTATGCTTTTAATTCCTATCTCTCCTTCCTGCTGTCTTTTCTTACAGGCTATTTCACTATGAATCGGAACAGGATGAACTAATAAGTTGTCACTCCTGTCTCTCCCCCCGCCAAAAAATCTACTCATCATCATCACATTGAAATTCATTCCCATCTTTGACTGTCCTTCAGCAAAAAATTAATCAACTGTCTTCATTATAAGATTTGTCAGCACGATAGAGCTAATATTAACGCATTTTAAATTGAAAATAAATAACAGAGTTGACATCTATGTACAACACAAGAATGTGGCAGGATACTGTATGTGATGTGTCATTGGTGATACAGCCTGAACACATTAACCACAGCATTCATTTTGTGCATAAATCAGTGTAATTATTTAATCTTTAATTGGAAACAACTAGCACTTTGCTCTAGCTCCAACATTTAATTGTACTAGAGTAAAAATGGACAGTAGAATTATTTCCACATCTGACAAAAAGGACTTCTTGATGGGGGAAATTACATAGCAAATTTTGACAAGAAATTACTTTGTATACAGTTTGCTATAAAGTCCTTGGCCTGTCTTTTAACAGGTCATACTCAATTCAAAAGCAGAATAGACTACCAAAGCAGTTCTTGATTTCCTGATTTTGTAGCTACAGCACCTTTTGGAATTAGGATTTTCCAATATGCTGGCCAAGTTCTAATACGTCTTTGAGCTATTCAGCAGAAGCTAAACATATGGACATATGCATCCACTTCTCTCACCTGTCTCCATGTATAAATCAATAGAACACAAAGAAAACACAAAGAATATGGATGTATGCTCTTTAATACAACAACCATTTTTCAGCATGATGCCAACAACAGCCATGATGCCAAATTTCACAGTGATTTAGTTTTCCTGGTACAGGCTTTTCGTGGCAGGGTGAATGATTGCCACATTTCCCAAATATAGACTTCACAGTACATTCTGCAATGTGTTCATACCATGATTTGTGGGTATAAGATAAGATTCCCTAGTAAAATTCATGTTAATAACTTTCCTTTACTTATTTTGAGGATATTTTCTATCTTTAAAATTAGTAACAGTTTATCCATAGGATATAAATTATTTATATACCCTAATTTGGGACTTTAGAGGAGGGAATGATAAACTCCTTAATTGCAGTCTTACTGGAAATAGGTGGGCTCATCCAACAAGTAGGAGCCAATCTAGCTCTATAGATTAAAGAGAAACTCTTAAGGAAAGAAGTCTCTGGCACATGAAGTGTCCAGAGTTAGTAGTATTTCATTGCTATTTAAGTAAGTATAAATGATCTTCATTTTATGTCCGAAGAGTATCAGAGAAAGTGTGGTCACACCACACAAGTACAACTTCAGTTAAAAAATAGACTTTCCTGTAAAAATTTTAAGGCATGAATTCTTCTGACACTTCTGTTGACTGATATTTGAGACTGCAGTCTTCCAAGGAGTATTTTGAGACAGAATGATTTTGCCTTAAAAACAATTTAATCAAATTTAACAAAAGAGATCCAAAGTAAGTGAATGGAAAAGTAATGAGTAGAGACATAAAACATTAAATATTTAAATTATTACATCACAATAGAATAAAGTAGTCTGTTTAGTTATTTTTCATTTCTGGTGGAATATTTTAGTCAGCAGAAGTGAGGGAACATGAACATAGTTGGAATGGAGGTAAGAAAGTATCTCTTGATATTCTGAAATGCTTATGCCAAGAAATCAAATATAGCTGCAGGGAAAGGGAAAGAGGCCATCACATACACCACAGTATTTAGAAATCCTCAGCCCTTTTCTTTTTTCTTTCTTTCTAGTATCCTTCTGTTTAATTCTGCTAACAGACCGTACATTCAAAACAAAACAAACAATAAAAAAAAAAATCTTACTCTTGAGAACTACACTTTTGGATGCAGTTCATGAAAGATCCTTCACAAACCAACCCCTACAGAATTTACAAACTCTATTTCTTATTCAGCTTGCAATAGTTCATACAAAGCCCTGACAATAGAGACTGTATTACTGACAGAGAAGTGTGCTGTGTGATCCATACACCTAGACTTCTACATTACTGCAGTAGAGACAGGTTATATAGCTTTTTCATTTCATATTTCATATAGCACTGAGCACCACAGGTGCAGCATTTCACCAGATGGAAAGTCATATGGAAGGACATAAGGATGTGACTAACTGCGACTGACCCTCTGATCAAGTCCTGTATGAACCTCTTCCTTCCTGGCTTAAACTCTCCCAACACAGGCCCATGCCTAACTCTTCCAGATGAAGAGGAATAGTTCCATTTGAACTATTTCTCTTCCCCTTATCTCTGGCCTTGTGTTCTTGGCTTTTCGATCACTCATGGTTCCTCTGTCTCCACGTCATGCTCTGATAATCCAAACCAGAATTTTTCACAACAGAATTTTCATTAAGTTTAATTAATGCGGGGATTGATTTGTTTAGCTGTGTACCCCATTGCTGGTTCTAACAGAGGAGAGATACAACACTAGACAAGACTACTCCATGAAAACCCTTCCTTTATCCAAGTGTCACAGAAGTGTCAAGAAATGGTACAGATTCTGCTATGATACTCTCCTCCATTGGAATGATTTACTGAGAAATCTTCTAAGATTGTAATGATCCTTCAAAACGAAGGTTAGGGCACAGATCTCTATTCATGATCAGCTCTGATTACAGTGCACTGTAACTCTCTAAATCATTACATAATGTGACTGCATATTATGGTACTGCTTGCTTACTCAAGGAATAACAGCTCTGGAAAAAATATAGTGAAAAGAATTTATAGTTAGTGTCACACCAACTTTTCTCTTATTACCATATAAAGAGCAGAACAATAGCAACAAAATGGGCATTTTCATGAACAGTAAAACCACTGAAGCTTAGCTTCAGGTTTTGGGTTAAACTCCAGGGTGGCATCTTTGATATTAAGTGAGGATTAGATTTTCATTTTGATCCCTCTCTCAATTGTATTTCTTTACTGTATTCAGTGATCTACTACAGACCTGTCAAAACTCAGTACATCTGAGTCTTTAACCCTTATGGCCAGGTTGCCTGCACCACTTTAGCTATGTAAAGGCTACTTTCTTTGTAAGAAAGTAGAAATTACAAATTCAGTTGCATTCAATGGGATCCGTGGTGCTTTAGCACCTCTAAAACCTAACCACTGAAAACAAGATTTGCTTTTTAAACTTCAGCCCTAGACTATTCAGTAGTCTGTTCCAGTGTTATACTTGGCACATTCCATTAATTCTTAAATAGCACAACTGGGTCCTTATTTTGTCCAGGAACTGTGGCCTGTAGAAAATGTTGTAATCAAATAGTAATTTAATATCAGTGCATTTAGTGTGAGTGAACAAGCAAAGGAAATGAAAGTGAAATGTTAAGTTAAAAAAAAGATATATTTTATATATATATATATAGCTAGCATAGCATAGCATAGCATAGTATAAGTCATTAAGATGGAAAAAAAAAAAAAAAAAAGTAGACAGGATGATTTGCTGAGTTTCCAAGAGGCTTGTTAGCATTCATGAGAGTGGTTCCTCAAGAATTATCATGTCACACATTTAGTTCATAGCCTAGATGAAGGATCCCGCATGTCAATCAGTGAAATTGTAATCTCTGGAAAAAAGACATCTGAGGCTGGTTCCCAAGATTAACCAAATTTGAAGGAATTTATAACTTTAAAGGCAAAAGAGCACAGGAGCTTAATGTATTATTTCCTCATTCTGCTAAAGAGAAGAACTTCTTAAGAGAACACACAAGCTTGACATTGTAAATATTGTTATTACTAAGGGTGAGATTCACAGCATGAAGATGAGCAGCATGAAGATATTTGGTTCTGTGCTCTTTTCATATTCCATATTGCACAAAATACCATGTATACCAAACAGGTTGACAGACTATGCTGCCAAGGCCAACTTTCTAAGATGTCTTTGACATTTATAAAGATGGCATCTTCATTAAAAAAACAGAATAAAACCTGTCAATATGGGAAGAAGTAAAAGGATAATTAACTAGGTCACAGGCTAGCAAAGAAAGATCTGCAATTATTGCATTGAGTGCATTTAGGAAAGATGCACTTTGACAAAGAGTCACAGTAGAGCTTCCAGACATAACAGGGCTTGATTGAGGAACAAAAATAATCACAAAACGACAGTGAAAAGTTAAAAATAGCAATGTATTCAAAAGTTTTAAAGCGTGTCAGGTTTCCAAATAGAAACTTATGGATCAAAAATAACATGTGGCCTAATTTTAACTAAAAAGATGTTAATAACCCTGCTTAAAAAAAGAATAAAAAGTTTTTCCTACTAAACCATTTTGAATAATTTTCCTAAGTTTTTCTGTACATTTTTTTTCAGTCACCGCTGAGGGAATGTAAAACAGAAGACATAGTCTGTGCTTTTAAGGCTCATGCTAGTCACAAACCATCTAAAGATTTAGATTCCACAGTCACCTAAGGTCTGTAAGTGCACAGGCCTGCACAGAAAAACCGAGGGCTTCCTTTACTCCTCATTCCCACTGCAGCTCTTCTGACAGGGTTGTAATTCAAGAGTCTGTAGGGATGGATTAGAGGTCTACTCCACTAAAAGTAATTCAATAGAGAAGATCTAGTCTGTTTTAACATATGGCTACACTAGTATTATTGCTGGTACAAGGACAGTACCACGAATGTGCCTCTAGGACAAAAAATGTGTGTAGGTCCAGCTATTTTAGCAGTGGCTTCTATTTAGTTGACTTAAAAGAACCTTGTTCTCAACCATGTACTTGCATAATTAAAAAAAAAATCTTTTGCAATTTATACTTTAGTATTTTCTAACATTTATTTTTTCCTTTTGCTATAATAAACACATATCTTTTCACCTTCTCTTAATATATATTCTCACTTTTTAATAAAAGATGTGGGCAAATTAGACCAAATGTTTACACTCAGTGCTTTTATAGGACTCTTCCTGACTTTGGAGGATGTGGGTATTCTGTACTTATTCTGTACTACAAGAAGTTAATGGCATTTTCTGAACTTGTCCTGTGCTGTGGGGCATATCTCAATGAAACTGAAATAGGATTTATTCATGCTGCTTGCCTCAAAAAGTTGGAACTCCCTATAAGTGACTTATTCGCAGGAAGACAGCCTGTGCCATGCACGACCTTATCAGTAAGTCTCTCAGTTCACTCACTTGTTTCCACAGTAGTCAATGATAGGTCTTGCACAGGAATAAGCCACAAAATTCAAAGTGGGCAGTACCACAGATATTCCCTAATCTTTAAATCTGAAAGCTAGAGACTTTCTTAAAAACTTAAACACTTGACTTGCGAACAAAAGTATTCTGCTCTCCCAAAGCAAATACATATGGCGTTATTCGAGAGCAAGAAATGACTACACGATCTGCCAAGAGAAATCCATTCCCCCTCTATGAAGTATCTGTGGAGGACTCAGCTTTGCTCCCTGAAGGCATTCAAAAAGGGGAACATACAGATTTTCTTTAAAAAGATCATTGTTTGCATCATACTTTCTTGCTCTCACAAAAATGCTTTTGTAATAAATGTTAACTGTAAGTCTAACATGGAAAAATATTTCCTGTTATTATTTTGAAATTGAGATATTTCAGTTTTACTATTTCTTTGCCCGCCTCCCTTCCTGGTTCTTTGACATAAATTTCTGCTCTTTACAACACTCACCATTTAATATATTCTGCTCCTTCTTACTCATCTGCTCTTTAAAGCCTCTTATCTTGATCTTTCCATCTTTCCTCAGCGGTCTCAGTCATGGAGCATCCTTCTGATTTCCCGTAAACTTATGCCTCCTTTTTGGAGGAAGATTAGCTATTTCTGGGCAGAATATTCCAGGTGACTGTGCGTCTTTGATTATGTAGGAGACTGAGCTTTTTTCTCTCTAGCTTCTTAGCATTTGTGTACCCATCTGTTGTCTTTTCTTGGCTGTAACTACACAGAGATCTTCTCTGAACATCACGGAACAGCAAGACCCAGATTATTTTCTTGGACTGGTATACTAAATGGAAATGCTTATATACCTGCTAAGGTATATAAGCAGTTAAAATTTTCTTCTCAGAGGTTTATTATTTTCAGGTCGTCAGCATTGAACTTCACTGTTCATTCTCCAAGTTTTAAGTTCTTCTGAAGTTAATGTCCTTTTTGTACTTGATTAACCTTTCTTCTTTCTGTCTATTTGCTTCCGTGTTGTTTAACCCTTTTTCTAATTCATTAATATGTTACTAAACAAAATATAATGAACATGAAAAACGTACGCACCTCACTTTTGACCTTATGTACTGAAGAAAATTGATTCCTTTATCCATTCTTTTGTTTTCCCCTACCCAGTTTTTATACATGACAGTATGTTACTCTCAAGCAATAAAAGTTTAATTTGTTTACTATCCTTCTGAGAGACCTTCTGAGTGAATTTTCGCAGAGCTAAATAAGTTGCCACCAGCACTGCATTTTCACTGTTATACACTGAAATAATTCCAAGTCATTAAAGAGATAATTTACCTTTGCAGAAATCAGGGTGGTTAGCCTTGTCATGTTACCATCTGCAGTATGTTTTATTATTCCACTCCAAAATATTACTTTAACCAGCTTATTAGCTTCCAAATATATCTGTGGCTTAGTTGTCAGAGAATCTCTGGATGACTCAGGTAATCATTCTGAAATATAGACTAGAATATTTTCTACTCTTAAACCATCCAATCTATTAACTCTTTTTAATGACACATTGTATATTTTTGGTAGAAGTTCTGCTTTTTAATTCTCGAACTCTTTTAGTATCTTTCCAGCTTTGTCTTCTATTTGCTGAACAAGCTGTAGCAACAATAAACAAGAGCAAATATGAAGGACAAAACTCTTCATGTAATTTTTTTCCCACTGATGTTAGTGACTTATGCAAATCATAAGAAGTGTCAGCAAATACTTGCATTCCAATTTGACCCTCACGTAGAATATAAAATCATCCAAGAAAAACTGTAATGAAGTAAATATTTAAAAACAACAATTTTGTTCAGAGACAAAAGAGAAAAGAATCCTTCCCTGAAACAGGAAGCAAAACTGACACAAAAATACTTCATCAATCAGTGAAAACATTTGGGCATGTCATATAAAAATACATTTTGTTCTGATACTATTAAAGAGAATGGAAATAGGCAGAAGAGAAAAAAGGACTACTTCTTTTTATGGAGACTGCAGCTGGTACCACTCTCACAGAGTAATGTTATGCATATTATAAAACTGTGCAAAGCTCTTTTACCAGATGAAGAGAGTACCTGGTGTGATGTCTTGCAATTTCCACTCCAAATGGCCTCATGAGACTATTACATATCAGAATCTTTTTCTCTCAACAAGGCATGCAGAATCTACCCCAGTATTAGTCAGGCATTCTGAAGATCAAAATAGTACAATAGTTAGGATGTATATAATATATATTATTAAAATCAGCTATTTTGTGTGCAGAATGGCATAGTAATGCTGAAATCTTGCCCTTCTTCAAACAGAATTGCTGGGAGATTCTTTAGTAAGTGTAATACGGTTTATAAAGGAATTGGACCTATTTTTGTATTCCAACTGTTGTCAGACACAAGAAGATGCTATAGCATTATGAACATAAAAAAGGAATGGGAAAAGTGAAAAAGATAAATTAAAAGCTCACTGGGGAACATTCTGTAGGCAGTTTGCACAGATCCTTACACAGAAACTTGATGTTTCCTGCTCTTCTGAGAAATCAGAGGTCAAAAGTTCTCATTCTGGTCCTTATGCGTCTGATTGCCAAATTGGCCGGTGAGAGAGATATATACAAAAATTTGCCTTGTTGTTCTGCAGTCTCCAGCTACTCCTGCAAAAACATGTTTCATTCTGCTGTGGCAAATGCCACAGAGCTTGCAAAGCTACCCACCCCTGGGAAACTACTCGTCTGTGTCACCTGCTGCTGGTGCAGACCTGACGTGCTCTCTTAGAGAATATGATTTATGGACTGTGTGATTACAAGCTGGGGTCAGGGCCCTGAATTCAGTGTCCTCTCACCACCACCACTGGCCTGGATTGGCTGCTTGGGTCCAAAACATATTTTGGAGCAGCTGTCTGACATTGAATCAGTGCTGTGTGAGAAGGACTGCAAGAAGTGGTGATGAGCCTCCTTTGCCTGGAAGTTGCTGTTAAGCTCAGGACCTTGCCCTCTTTAGATGTCTCTGTGTCTTTCATCAATGTCAGAACAACACACAGTCTGAAGGTGTTTTCAAAAAATGTGTGTTAAATGAAAGAAAGGAAGTTGCACAACTTGAGGACACTGAATATGTAGCAATGTAGCTTAGCACAGGGGCTGCCTGCATCCAAGAGTGTCTAAAGGAAAAAGCAAGGTCCGTCTACTTGGGTAGTTTTTAAGTAGAAATAAAGTTTAAAATGACCATGATTAAAATAAATTTTCCTAGGTGATACAAATGACAACATTTTTCCTTTCCTTTCCTTTCCTTTCCTTTCCTTTCCTTTCCTTTCCTTTCCTTTCCTTTCCTTTCCTTTCCTT
>JAUBNY010001046.1:238455-257425 GCA_032275445.1 Crypturellus soui
GATGCGCACTCATCACTCACCCAGAAGATGGGAGAGGGTTCTCAACCCTGAGGAGTCTCCTCAGGCAGTGTCCTGACCTGAGGGGAAGAAAGAGGTTCAGCCTGTCGATTGATCCAGAAGTTACGATGGGATCTTCCCTCTCTCCTCTTCCTTCTTCCTTAGTTCCTCTTCCTCCCTTCTTACCGTCCCATTCTTCCTTCCTAGTTTGTATCTCTCCATTTTTCCTTCATAGTTCACCTTTTATATATTTTCTTTTACATTTAGGTGGAGCTTGAGTGACTCTAGTTATACTTACTTTCGTTATTCATTGATTTAAAAAAGTCTCCCGAGTTAACTGAAAATCTAGAGAACATGTTCAGCGAGGAGTTGTGCTCAGTGGGATGGGGTTGTGTATTGGTATTATAACGAGGTTAGAAGGAGGAGAAGTTTGAGCAAAGTCTGTCGGAAGGCACTGATCTGCCACCATTGTTGGTCCAGCACCAGACATCACACCATGTGCCTTATCAGCTGTGTGACACCAGCAGGCTGCCACCTCTGCAGGGAGTACAACAGAGTTTGGCCATGATATCTTGACCCTGCTCCACTTTCCATTCTCTCGTTGTCTGCACGGCACCATCAGATTATCCCCCCCACAGGGAAGCCAACAAAGTTTGGTCATGATGTCTCTATTCTGTTCAACTCTCCGTTTACTCATTGGTATGTACTAGGAAGGCAGATTGTGTTGCCAAGGGAATCGTGAAGTAGATTCCACACATACGAAGCATCACGGAAGTGGTAACTGTTTCTCACCTCAAGCAAGCCTCTGTAATGCCATAACTTCTATTAGACTCTAGTGTTCTCTAAGAGACCCTTTCTCGAGCTTCTCTCACACTTGGCTGCAGGGAGGAAGCTGGTCAAGAAGTAAGACTGCAATCCTGTACTTCAAGAGAGCTAACTCTGACCTCTTCAGGGAGCTCCTTGTAGGAATCCACTGGGCAAGGGTCCTAAAAAGAAAGAGGGTCCAGGAGAGTTGGCTAATATTCAAGCACCACTTCCTCCAAGCTCAGGATCGGTGCATTCCTATAAGAAAGAAGTCGAGGAAGGTAGGCAAGAGACCTGCATGGATAGGAGTTCCTAGAAAACTTAAACAGAAAAAGAGAGCATACATAATGTGAGAGAAGGGTCAGACCACGGGGGGAAAAATATAAGAATGTTGTCAGAAAATGGAGGAGTGTGTCGAGGAAGGCCAATATCCATTTGGAATTAGAGTTAGCAAGAGATGCCAGGGACGACAGGAAGGGCTTCTACAAATACATCAGCAGCAAGAAGAAGCCTAAGAAAAATGTGGGCCTGCTGATGAACAGGGTGGGGGCCTTGGTGACAGAAGATGCAGAAAAGGCGGAGTTACTAAATGCCTTCTTTGCTTCTGTCTTTATTCCTAAGACTAGTCCCCATGAACTATAGAGCCCAGACACAACAGAGAAAATCGGGAGAAAGGAAGAGTTTCCCCTAGTTGAGGAGAGGATAAAATTGAGAAGCATTGAGAGTTAGAGAATATTTAGGCAAACCTGACACCCATAAATCAATAGACCCGGATGGGGTGCACCCAAGAGTGCTGAGGGAACTGGGAAATTATTACTGAGCCACTCTTCATCATCTTCAAGAGATCATGAAGACTGGAGGAGGTGTTGGAGGACTGGAAGAAAGTCAGTGTCACTCCTGTCTTCAAAAAGGGCAAAGGGGAGGACCCAGGAAACTACAGGCTGGTCAGCTTCATCTCTGTCACTGGAAAGGTGAGCAGCTCATCCTAGAGACCATCTCTAGGCATGTCAAGGAAAAGAAGGCAATCAGGCTTCACCAAAGGGAAGCCATGTTTGATAAACCTGAGAGTCTTCTGTGATGGGATGACCTGCTGGATGGATGATGAGAGAGCCATGGATCTTGTCTATCTTGACTTCAGCAAGACTTTTGACACCGTCTCCCATAATATCCTCATGGGGAAGCTCAGGAAGTGAGGGTTAGCTGAGTGGACAGTGAGGTGGATTGAGAAATGGCTGCATGGCAGAGCTAAGAGGGTCGTGATAAATGGGGCGGAGCCCAGTCAGAGCCCTGTGGCTAGTGGTGTCCCCTAGGGGTCGGTATGTGTCTCAGTGCTGTTGAATTTATTCAATAGTAACTTGGATGAGGGGACAGAGTGCAACCTCAGTAAGTTTGCAGATAATACCAAACTATGTAGAGTGGCCAACACTCCAAGGACTGTACTACCATTCAGAGGGACCTAGATTGGTTGGAGAGTTGGGCAGAGAGGAACCTCATGAGCTTTGAGAAAGGTAAGTGCAGGGTCCTGCACCTGGGGAGGAATAACCCTAAAGGCCAGTACAAGTTAAGGGTGGAGCTGCTAGAAAGCAGCTCTGCAGAGAAGGATTTGGGAGTTCTGTTTGACAAGTTAACCATGAGTCAACGATGTGCCCCAGTGGCCAAGAAGGCCAATGGGATCCTGGCCTGCATTAGGAGGAGCATTGCCAGCAGGTGGAGGGAGGGGATCGTGCCCCTCTACTCAGCTCTGGTGAGGCCGCACCTGGAGGGTCCAGCATAGAGTGACAAGGATGATTAAGGGACTGGAGCATCTATGGTGTGAGGAAAGAATAAGTGAGATGTGTGAGTGAGTGAGTGAGTGAGTGAGAGTTTAGCCTGGAGAGAAGAAGACTGAGAGTGCATGTTAACAACATGTACAAATACCTGAAAGGAGAATGTAAAGAGGATGGGGTCAAACTCTTCTTCATAGTGGTCAGTGACAGAACAAGGGCTAATGGGTACAAATTAAAACACAGGAAGTTTAACCTCCATGTGAGGAAGAACTTCTTTCCTGTGAGGGTGACATAGCCCTGGAACAGGCTGCCCAGAGAGGTTGTGGAGTCTCCTCTTTGGAGATGTTCAAAATCCCCCTGGATGTCACCCTGTGTCAGATGCTCCAGTTGTCCCTGCTCGAGCAGGGGAGTTAGACTAGATGATCTCTAAAGGTCCCTTCCAACCTCAACCTCTGATATTATTCCTTGGCTAAATGGACAAATCAAAGATATTTAGCTAAATACATGTATTTACTGTATGTAGGTTACTACACTAATTTGCCAATAACCCAGCTATTTTACTTCTCTCCCAACAACTTTTCCATGCAAAAAAAAGAATAAAATTTAAAACAATAAAACTTGGAGGTTTTGGCATTCTGTGATGATAGTCGGTCAGGTTTTTGATTAGCAATTGATCAATAATTTTTCAAATATTTTCAACTGCTCCCAAAACATCTGGAAACCATTTCATTTTTATTTTTTGTGTGCACATTAATATATCTGATACATGAAATCTGCATACAAGATCATAATATGCAGCAGGAAATCCATATTTCTGAAATCCCAAAGTTATGCTGGAATTTTTTTTTCTTTTGTAGGTTTTTGATGATTTGAGTCATATTCATAAAATGGCTATTAATAAAAAAGATGCTTTTAGATCCAGAAGTTTTGAGTTAATGTGAGAACCACTAAAGATTTCTTCTTCTTTCTTGAAAAACCTTTTATAGCTGCATATTCTTTTGTTTTCTATCTAGATTATGTATCTTTGCTATATACTCACAGAATCACAAATGCATCAGTTCAGTTCATGTAATAGGGAGTTTGTTTCTACCTCTTTTTTCTTTTTTTATTTTTAATTGAGGATACCATAAAGAGGCTTTCTACAGCCCCTCTTTGTTTTCCATGGAATGTAATACAAAACATGTTTTATTGACTTCAATCTTAAGACTGTGTGTATTTTGGAGAAGCAAGAATCTGGTTCTACAGATCATTACTTAAAGTGAAACCTGGAGGATTTTCTCACTTCTGGCTATCTGACACTCCCTAATCCCCCTTCATCTTTTTTTGAAATAACTTTGGAAGAAATCTCAATTTAATAGTGGGGAGCAGAATAAAAGAAGCAGCCAGAAAACAGTATTGTAATGTCACTTATAATCTGAGTGAATGTATATTATCATAAAATAGAAAGCAGAAAGTATATGGACCTTTATGAATTTTTCTTTAGCTTCTATGTTTTATGAGTTTTATTGTTCAAAACATCATGTATCAACTATACCTTGTGATGCTGTCTTTTAATTGTTTAACTGTTGACTTTAGAGAAGAGGGATGGGATTTAGGAGTTTAGTAATGAGTGACCTCACACAGTTCTTGAATGTTTTCCTGAATTTCTATGTATAAGGCAGATCAACCTTTTTATAAGTGAATCTTAAAATCACTATGGGTGGAAAAGACCAACTGTAATGAACGTACAGACAAACACAATCTTTTGATGTCTAAATGTGATCACTGTTTCATGATAGCCAACTAATGAGTTACAGGAGATGATATGATTCTAGGTTTGGGGGTTGTTTTTTATTTTTTTTTTAATTTAACTTTTTTTTTGATTTGGAGCAATCACAGCTTCTTAAGAACAAAAGCCTTATTTTAATAAAGATTATATCAATGAGGAAGAACAGAGATTTTGTTACCCTAACCAGCGTCCTCAAACAAGATCTTCTATATCTTTTATCAGTGACCCATAATTTGCTGAAGCCAGTGCTAAGACTTCACACAAATGTCCATTAGGGTCCATGGCTACAGTGAGAGTGAACTTCTCCATTTTTAGAGAAGTGAGAGTTATTTATATGTTTCAACATGCCGTCAAACTATGTAAGAAGATTCTGTTGATGCTTGAATCTAGGATGTATTGATTGCAAGGTTGCTAGTATGAAGACCTGACATGGAAGAAAAAAGGACAGGAGTATTTATTTAAGAAAAGTCCTTTCTTCATTTTTTCCAAAGACAATGTGAAAATCTCCCTCTTATTTTTCACAGACTTCTAGGAACTGGTCAACACAGTATTTTATATTATGTACTTCAGAACAGATATTAAATAAGAGCAAAATTAAATAAAAAGCAATTTTTATTGCAGGAAGAGTAGAAAGAAAGAGAACGAAAGACTGCTTTCACAATGGTCATGTAAAAAGTTTGTACTTCTGTAAGATAATGATATCATAGCTTTTACTAGACATGAACAATTTAATATATGTAACATTTTTGCTATCCAGATGAGCACTATTCATCTGAAAATTTCAGGTAATACAATGAAAATGATATGGGAAAATACTAATACAAAATGAAACTAATACTTCGAATTGTTTATATGTAATAAATATTAAGAGGAACATTTACTATGACAATAAAACTTTGTATTTAACCACTGATGTCCTTTAAAAAAATCAAAACATAATTACAAAATTCATATCATACTCATTATACAAGCCAACACCTACTATCATTGATGGTTTTAGCCCTCATTATAATGTGCATGTTTTAAGATTATGAAGATCAGCATTTTGGATTTGCTTGTAGTTAGAGCGACATTCCTAACCAATATTAGCTGATCAAAGGGCATAAAATATCTATTTTGCAAATAGGAAAATTCAGTAAACTGCAGTTACAATCATAGACTTCTAATAATTAAGCTAAAGAAGCTTCTTTCTACGACCGTTGATTCTAAGATCCCCCAGCAAGGCTGCAGCTCTGAATCTTCTTAATCTGTTTGTTCAATCACAGGCCTTATGCAAAAGGTGCTGGGTAACAAGTGTTGTACAGAAATAAGAAACCAGTGTAAATACTTTCTGCTGAGTAGCACATTTTTAGGTATGTAAAACTTTGTTTTGTGTAAAACCTGTGGTGCCTAGAACCTCTAAGATATCTGAGCAGGGCAGGAGAGATTACTGTGGACCTTTGCTGGGAAAGTAGGCAGTTAGATCATGTATCTTCTAGTAAATAAGAGTGGACAGTGACTGCTCTCTGGACAAGAGGCCATACAGTCCAGAACAGTTCATCTGCACACATTTACATTTTCTCCTTAAAAAAAAAAAAAAAAAAAGAAGAAGAAGGCTATATCAAAACAACTTACTGGAAGCAGTCCCTACAATATGACTTTTCCCAAATTTATTCCTTATTCAGATATGACTTGGAATTCAGCTGAAACAGCTGAAATCTAAGGACCTAAGTACTAGTCTGGCAATTTTCCACCCCATTCACTCCTTCAGGTGCTCAGAGGTTTTCATGCCAATCCATGGGAAGGCCTGAGAAAAAGGAAGGGCTGTAGACCAGTAGTGCTGATCTGGATTGCTTTGATGCACATGACTAGAGCCTCATACACTACTTCTTGGAGCTGCTGGAGCATTCTGCAGATGTAATTTGACCCACAAGCCTAAAGTTTATTTGGAAGAAGCCAGAGCATGGGAGTAGAAAGACTGATAAGTACCAGTACCTCATCACAGAATTGGTTATGACATAACTGCATATCCAGACAGAACACTGAAAATCTTCTCAGGTTTTCTGTAATCTGACAGGCAAAAAAAGAGCATAGCTTCCAAAAATTGAACCAGCATACTAAAAATCTTGACAGGAACTGTAGGCAAGAGAGAGAGAAGCTATAATATAAGAGGATATAGAGTAGGAGGTGCTTATCTGAGAAACAGATCTCAGAAGGAGGTATACTCATGCAATCTTTAAACGTACGGAGAATAGTTCAAATGCAATTTTCAGTCAAAGCCTGAGGGCTTGTGAAAAGATCAGAGCAGGAAGATGATATGTTTGAACTGCAAGTAGATACATAAAAATGCTCATGGAAGCCTATGATCAGGCTATTTACTTCTGTTCTTACATAAACATTAATTTCCTGCTTATGTAGACATTGAGTTTATCTGTTATCTTATTATTATTAGGTGCTGTTCAATATACTCCCTATAAGCTGATGTAAATTTTTAAATATTATTCATAAGCTACCTGATTACTGATGTCAATCTTATTTCGTAAGGAATAAATGTGAGAGTGTTAGATATCAGAAAGAAGCATTTGTGAAGATGTATCTGCTCTCAGAGCCAAAGTTCCAATTTCCAACCAGTAGATTATGCTCACTGACTAATTAAAAATAGAAAGACAATTACTTTACTCCTTTCATTGTTGCAAATGTCAATAGAGAAACTGAACCATTAAAATATGATGGGGTAAACAGTCAACACTAGGAAAAACAATTGCTGCTTCAATGTAGCTTATTTAAGAACAAAAAGTACACACATCGCCTACTCTTATGGCTCATTAATCATTTATTGAAGATAAGAACCCCGTGTAAGCAATTAAAATTGAATTTGTATTGAAAACATGCTTGTTCTACAGAGTACAATAGGTAAAAGCTACTATAAAGAGGTAATCATAAACCATAGATTAGTGATAATGGGTTCACTTTATCACCTAGCAACATCACCCATACCTGCTGCCACTGCAAATAAGCTAAAGTAAAAGTTTTGTGATTCTGGAACTACTACACCAAAATTAATTATACAACTTAAAACTTTACCGACACTAGAAACAAAATTAAAACTGACAGGATGAAATGGGATGAAACTGTAGCAAACCCTTTACTAATTTGCTCTTTTCAGGTGTCAGTTTTTGAACTTTCAGCACTTAAAAAAATATGTTCTTTATTAAAAACATATGTAGAAAGAAAAAAAACAATCAGCTAACTATACTGCTTTTCAGCCTGTGATAAAAGCTGAACTTCAGAAGCTATTAAGCTTCAGAATGAATGCAGAGATTAAGTTCACATTATATAACAATCTAGATACCAACTACGTAGCCATTAAATAATGTACATCAAAATAGATAAATGGAAGATAAAAATGTGGAATAAGCAAGTTTCTCTTGTACTTATTCATACAGATGTTTTATCAGGTTGGTTGACTGGTGTGCATTCTATTTTTGTATGATCCCTCATATGAAGCACATCTGTGTTTCAAAGATGCAAATGAAGTCTTATGAGAAAAGCACTGCTCAAAAGAGAACTGGATAAAGAAATTGAAGTCAATTAATTTATTATGTTCTTTGTTTAAACAATGACAAAGATGATAGTAATAATCACAGCTTTTGATACCATGTCTATACAGTGTCAGCTAACAACTTTATTGCATTTTTGCCCTCACATGTATGTGTGTGTTGTCTCTCACTGCTATAAAGTCATTGGTGTTCAGGCATCCTAGTGGGAGTTTGAATGGTATGGACTGCGTAGAGCTCAATTTGAAGAGAAGTAGCACCATCTATCGTGACCTGAAGGCTTAGCTTTACACAATATTCACTAAGCAGGTCTGAGCTCAGTCGGAAATTCTTTTTTAATATTTTTATATCTATTTTCTCCCCAAAGAATTCCAAATGGGATTAGGACCATGGTTTATCTATGAAGATAAAATGCTAGAGGGGTATTGTCTGTGTGTGTGTGCATGTGTGTGTGTGTGTGCAATGGAAAGGTGCAATTAGACAGGTACTCGTCTACAAATCAAGATAAAATACTAGCGTAACCCTGGCTGATTGCTGCCTTTAAATAGCTATAATTTTAAACAACTTGACTGGAGCTTTCAGTTTTGAAATGGATTGGTAGTCAAACTTAAGAGTTTGTTTTACTCAGGAGATATTCTCTTAGAATTTGATTTCAGAAGCAACGTTAATGTAGGTGTGCTGTACAACATGTGCTTCTAACAATGACAGTACTATTGTCATCCATCTATACTTCTGATTCTTCTCTTTTTCCAGACTGTCTACAAAGCCTGGCTCTGTTCCCAGTATTTTGAAGTCACACAGTTTCACTGCAGCAACAGAATTCCTTGCAAGCAATACTGTTTGGAGGTTCAGACAAGGTGTCCCTTTATATTACCCGACAACGATGATGTCATCTATGGAGGACTATCAAGTTTCATCTGTACAGGTATAGTACAGAAAACCTCATCTCACTTGTTTTTGTAAGTTTAAATGTGAAGCAGAATGTAGATAACGTTTTAACGTTTTAATGTTTTAGTTTTAATTCTGAGACCAAAAACATTTTCCTTATGGAACAGATTCGCAGAGGTATTAGAATTTGAGCCCAGATATAGTAAGGTAAATTTTAGCTCCAGCTTGCCGCAGTCATTAACTATACAAAACGAAATTACTAAATAAATTTTCTCTGGCTATCTTTTATGTTTATTAATTTGCTGGAAGCTTCTAGTAGCTGTGTGTCATGAGTTAAGAGAAAGAGTAAAGATCTGTTTTTACAGTATTCACCTTTCTTTACCAATGTTTTTCTATCAGTTAAGCAAAGAATCTGAGAAGTAGCTTGCAAGACTGTGTAGCAGCTTTTGGACAGTGGATGTGGATGGAAAGGGCTTTCATTAGTGAGGAATTGTAAGGATTACATATTTTCTTGTGAAGAACTTGTGAATTACATGTTCTCTTGTGAAGAATTTAACTCCTTGTTAAATTCTAGGAGTATTTTTAATAAAACAATATTGTTAGTATAGGTCTACATATGGTTATTAAAGTAATATGTTCGCTTACTTTCCATTCTCTTTCAAGCAGATTGACTCAAAGAGGTCTCTACATGCTCAACACTGGTTCATTCACAAAAAACTCTAGTTTATATCACAGAAGCACAGAATGTCCTGGAAGGGACCTCCACAGATCATCTAGTCCAAACCCCCTGCTCTAGCAGGGACACCTAGAGCATGTGATACACGGTGGCATCTAGGCAGATTTTGAACATCTCCAGAGAAGGAGACTCCACAGCTTCTCTGGACAACCTCTTCCAAGTCTCTGTCACCCTCACAGGAAAGAAGTTCTTCCTCATATGGGGATTAAACTTGCTGTGTTTTAGTTTGTAACCATTACTCCTTGTCCTGTCACTGGCCCCCATGAAGAAGAGTTTGACCTCATCCTCTTTACATTCTCCCTTCAGGTATTTGTACATATTGATCAGGTCCCCTCTCAATCTTCTCTTCTCCAGTCTGAACAGGCCCAGCACAATTAGTCTTACATCATAAGATAGATGCTGGCATCCTTTAATCATCTTTGTTGCTCTACACTGGACCCTCTCTAGAAATTCCATGTCCCCCTTGTACTGGGGAGCCCAGAATATCATCTGCAGGATCTCTTCTTAGGCATTTTATTCCCATGAAACCAATCAAAAGAGATTTCAGCACCTAGATCATTAAACGGTGTGATCTGAATATCTAAAATTAGGCATCATCTGCCTTAAATTATGGCTGCACAGGAAAGCTTGAACTAAATGAGTTATTCAATGTCATGTAGTTAAAAACTGAGTGAACAATAAAACATCAAGAATATTCTATACCAGGCAGGCATAGTGGCTGTGGCAACTCCGTGCGCCTTATCCCCCATGTTTGGATTTAAGTGGAGTATGATAGCAAGATGTTTACTATAGTCCTACTTGAAGATTAAGAAGTCCACTGCACAAAATCCAGCAATACCCATCCATATGCAAGAAACATTCTAATGAAATGTAAGTTGAATTCTAATTTGGTAGTCATCAATAGGGTAGTAGTTCTCATTTCATAAATATTAATTCCCTTCCCATATGAATATAGAGTAAACAAATGAGGATTATTTTACATTTTAAAATAGGACTATATAACCCAAAGTGAGAGATGGAGGAGATTTAAACATATAACTGTGTGTGTGTGATGTATAAACATGTGTGTGCACGTAAAGAGGGACAAAGAATAAAAAGCTAATAAACAAAGACATTTTAGCAATTATTCCAGAACATTTCTTAAGAAATACATATCCACTTCTTCATTTTATCTCCAGGTCCAGAAGCATTCCACAAATATATATATATATATATATATATATATAAATTCTTTATATATATATATACGTGTATATATATATATATACATATATATATACATCTTATATTTATATATAAAGAATTTTCAAAGTTTCAAGGATTCCCAACAGTTATAATCACCAAGTTCAGGATGAGAGGGAGATTTAGAGAAGGATTAAATTCACTTTACTGAAGATGAAGCGTAAATGTCTACATATGACCTCTACAATTAAGCTCCCAATACAGTCAGTGAAGATGTAGTATGAGAGCTGTTTAGTTCATCTTAAGCAGGTATGCATATATATATACCTGCTTCCTGTCTATATAGAGAGAGACAGACTGTCTCTCTAGACCCCATTGACTGGCTAGACATTTGGGCTTGAGTCACTAAGGTCTTACTGCAGGCATTTAAAATCCAGGTGATCTGAGACTCATTCTTAGATTCAGTAGTGTACTAAAAACGGTTGCTTGGTATTTTTTTCTCTGCTTGAACCAGGCACTCCAGTGTCAGTGGGACAGAGCACATACCCACAAACCCATATGAGACAGCATACTGATACTAGGCAATTGTGTGCAATAAAAGATGCTGAGGAACTGAGGTTCCAATTCAAACTTTTGCCAGCATACAGACCCATATCCACCATGTTTTTAAGTAGTAGCATGGAGTATAAACATATCCAGTCACAGAACAGTCAGAACTTAGACTAATACTTGCTACGAGAGTAAAGAATTTATTTTTTCTGCAGTTTAATGAGAATAGAATTATTTCATGTAAACTCGAGTGTGCCTAACATCAACAGTTTGGCTGTTAAGTTGGCTTTTGTTTGCAGAAAAATTCATGAAAGCAGGTCTCCTACATCTTGAGGGATCTTTTTTCCTGCTATACTTTCTGTGAATTCCTGACCAGTAGATCTGTTCTGGGAATATCTATTTGTTGATCTTGATGTTGCTTAGCTGAATGAATTTTATTCTCCCTCCAGCGCCCCTACTCCCTCCCCCCCAAAAAAAAGAGTCAGGCTGGAGGTATTTCTGTTTAGGATATGGATATTATAACTGTTTTTCTAGTCTCTTGACTGAAGTTTGCTGTAACTGGCCATTGTGCCCCACTACTGTAAATAAAACAGGAGTAAATTTTGTTTTCAGGGATTCTTTATGAACTGTATTTTACCACTAATCCTCAGCTACTTAAGTCAGGTGTGGACATCTCTTTTCCTCCTGACTCTGATAATACCCCACAGACAGCGGAAGCCTACCTGTTCTTTTTTAAACTCTTGACTTATTTACACTTTTAGAGGGATCCAGCAGGAACTGAGTTAGGTTGTACTGGAATAAGATTGTTTTTCCCACTATAAAACAAATGAAAGATTGGCTGGCTGGATAAGGAATACTGTTAATTACAAAATATTGTTTGGAGAGAAAAGACTCCTGCTTTTGAGATGATTTCTCTCTGCTGAATTTCAGGAATTTGTAGATCCTTGTTTTCAACAATAACATCTTAGAAGCAACAGTTTTATAATCAGGACTTCTCTTCCTCCTCTCCATGGTAACAGACTATTTCCTCTAAGGTCCAGCAGAGATTTAGGTTAATGGAAAGGCAGAGGATGGATTCCTATAAAATGTTTCAGTGCATTGTGGAAAGTGAGTAAGATAAAAAGATGTATTGGTTATAGCTCTTTTTACTTGATGTTGAATCAAGAGCAAAGGATGTAAATGTTACATGCTGTTTTCCAAATGTAGCTAGATAAGAGGTCAAGAGCTGTTGCGATACCGAATTTTTACCTTCCTCGTATAGCTGCAAAGTGATTTGTAGTAGCAAGGCAGAGACACCTAGTGGAAACAGAGGGATAAATCCACACTGCCAAAAATAAGCTGGGTCGCTTTCCTTCCTTGAAAATATAATCTCATGGTGAAATTAATACATATCAGCCCATCTTAAAAATAGTAGAAAACTATGACAGGAAACCCACATACTATTTTTTTCTCCTGGAGTTATATTGTCTAAAGGCTGCTGGCTGCAGAAAAAGTAATGGAGTGCTTAAAAGGGAATGATAAAAACAGTTTTATTCTTCCTTGGAAGGTCCATGTAATAATAAAAGAGTATAAGAATGCCTATTTTTCTTCCCAAAGCAAATTTAAAATCATTATGATATTATAATTCCTAAATGGATGTATTGTAAAATGCTTCAAAAAATCTTCAAAAAGGGAAGAGGGTTATAGGAAGAGTCACTGCAGGTGGCAGATTGCAGACACAGGTTGCTAAGAGTCACATATGACAGTGGTATTCCTGTTCTTTGCCAGTGTTAAATCAAATCCAGCAGGATTTGAAGAGACATGATGCTTGTAGTTTCTCATATGAATTAATAATGACGTCTTGAACTCCCGTAGGATTGGTATAATGGATAAAATGCACTCTAGTCTGAGAAAGTCACACTTGTATACCTTCAGTGAAAGCACATAGGGGGAATAGTGGGAATAGATACTAGTTCTGTATCACTGGAACTTGTCTTTCAGAGAAATGCATATGGGGCTGTGAGAGAATTGTGATACAAAAGAAAGTACCTGGGTCATTAATCAAAACAATCAGAATCACAGTGTGGGTCTGATTATAGGGAACATGCAGTTATCTAGGAAAAAAAAGCTTTTTTTTTTTTCCTGTCTTTCTTCTAGGAAACAGAAAGAAATATCTGAGTTTTTCTGTCAGACACTGTTCTGGAACACATAGTTTTTTCATATTCATTAAAATTGAATGTTTGCTACAAATTTAGACCTTTGGAGTTTATACCCATATGATTAAAGTTTCCAGTAGTTCTATCTATCATTTCTTTGTGCAACTCAGAGCAGAGCCTTATATAAGGGGGATAATAAGACTATTTAGGCATATGTGCACATACGCAAGAATACAACTGTCCCAAGCAAAGCTCCAGGAAAAGTTTTCAATTGGAGACTTCTATGAAAACAATGTGAATACCCGCAGGACTGTCTTATTTCATAGACTAGTCATCTTTCTCCCCACTATTTTTTTCCCAATGTGAAAGGTGTATGTGAAATATTTCTTCTTTTGGGGTGTGAAAAGAGAGCTGAAAAATGAAAGGTTCCCTATGCACAAAGCTCTGAGAAGAGACTACTAATACCTCCCATTTCCTGCTTTTGCCATGCCGTTCAGTGCAGTGTGGTCCAGCAGCCGGTCAGCAGCTGCCATGCCTTGCAGAGCAGTGTGGTCGGTGGACTGGTCTGTGATCTGCTTCTGTCTGCCACTAGGCTGCAAAGACATAGAAGGGATGCAGAAGCCATAAATGCAGAAGATACCATAGCCAAAATCATCCTCTCAGGCCTGCAGTTTGCTCAGCCCGGAAAATGCAAGAGCTCAGTAACCATCCAACAAGCAGTAGAGGTTGCCAGAGCGGGGAAACATAATTTATCCTTCGCATACTTGGCTCTTCCCTGCGTAGCTGGGATACGCCATGGCCACTGACACAGTAGCTGTGTCTACACTAGCATCCTAGCTCAGTTCAGGAGCTCATTTTTTTGAAGCAAATCTCCTCTTCATATTTCTTTCTGTTTGTTTTGCACTGAGTAGAGGACTCAAGGGATGCAAACTGGATTCCTTCTGGATAAAACTAAACAGGAAGGTGAGCTGCAGGACCGTGTCTAGTACACTCCTGCCACTAATGAGCATTTCATCCGCAGGATTAGACCAGAGGGAGATTGCGGTAAAGTCCCTGAAATACATTAGCTCTGTATGTTTTTCTCCACTTATTTTTCCCTCTTGCACAAAACTACTTGTTAATACAGACACAGCCAACCCTGACTGCTGGGAGAACAGGCTCAAACTTGATATCTGCATGCTATGTCTGGCCCATGTTAGAGTTCAGAATTAGAGCTACTTGTATTACTAAAGGTTTTCTTTGCCTTGAACAAGATTTTGGGCCTCTTTATGCTTTGTAGGACACTAGAGCCATCAGTCATCAGCACATATCAAGCATTAAATCCCAGCCTTGTCCTCACTCTCTCTACCCCTAGGATACATTTTAGGGAGTTTAACTTAGCAAATAAATTCCCCTATCAAGGACAAGAAAGGCATATGCTGAGTAGCAGTGTGGAGGTGATGTGTTACAATAGCTTGGTCCAACTGCGGTGTGATATCCTCAGAAATTCCCTTGGGCCAGTATGATCAGAACAGGGCTGCTGCCACGAAGAGGAAAGTCTCATTTCTCTGTCTTCTTCTTTCCTATGCTGATGCTGTTTAATTTAGAAGAGGAAAACAAGGGAAGGGACAAGGCAGGAAAAGAGGTAATTTAGGTGCTTTGAATCACTCAGATCTTTCCATTAGCTACATACTAATTACACTCCAACATAGACTCAGTTGCTTGGAAGTTATGGTGTGAATACTCTTCCATATATGTATGTATATATATTATATTTAAATATGATGAAGACTATTCATCACACACACAAAAGAAAAACCTATCATCAGTAGCATACAATGATATTTCTAACTGTGTAGTGAAAAATATTACACAGATCTAATTCTCACCAATATATAGTAAGAATTAGCTGACTATCAAAGATCAACAAAGATATTGTGAGAATTTCTTTAAATTACAGCTATCTCTCAAAGGGAGGGTGTGTATTTATGTAGCACACTTAGCTAAGAAATGTTTGCACCAAAAGAATCTTCCTCACTTCAGTAAAATCTGAAAAGCAATTTCCTTGAGAAATTGCTTGCCTTACCACCTATTCTTTTTTTGTAGAATAATTCAAGAAGAGATAATCTCTGAATTCAGTGTGCTTTTTGTTGTTTTTTTTTTCACATTCCCACCATATATATATATATATATATACTCAATACAAATTCTTACTCTAAAAATAATTCATAATGATGTACCATTTGCCTCCTGCCTACACCTCTTAGTAGGTCCTAAAATATCGGAGCATTAAGCTAACACTGACAGCAGGACAAATCCATTTATGTTTGACAAGCATGGTTTAAATCATTACTAGCTACGGATCTGCTTACAAAGAAAATTTGACATGATTTTACAGTAGAATCTGACAACTAAATATCTCATCTTTTCTAATCCAGTCTTCATCTAGAAACCTGAGTGTTGGGGCTTTCCCTTGAAGCAAGTCCCAGGGCATATTTGCCTTATTACTTGCAAACGCATTCTTCTTCATTAAAAATAACAAAGACAATTAACTTATTGCTGTCCCTGAACTTTCTAAGGCAACACAATGTGTATATACATATGATCTTTTCCTTTCTTATCATGCCATTTCATCAACAGCTATAGAATAAAAACTGGAGGGAACTGGAGAAAACCACATGTTTGCAAGAAGCAAACTATCTGAATCTTCTCCTGTATCTCAACATAGCACAGATAAAAAAGCCGCTTGTGTTACTTTGCGAGTCAGCTACTTATTTTTCTGTCTTACAGCAGCTTAGTTGGTTTTACAGAGATAGCAATGATTTAAAGATGCAGGGGGAAAATGATCCTGTACATATTGTAGTAAAACAGTGTAGATGTGGTAAAGAACAGTGATTTATTTTTTTCTTGAATGCGTACAAATACACAGAAGAAGATGCTCCAGAAACAGCTGACTGAAGTATTCTCCAACATGTAATGATAAAATAAAATTTAAACACAGCAATCCAAATATCCTCCGATAAACTTGTAAAAGGAATAGAGTCTGAAATGCAAATTAACTTTTTAAAAGGCTAAACAACATTCTTCTCCAGTTTAAGAATAATCTGTCTGACTAAAGGATAACTTATTTATCTTTAAGCCTTCTTCTATGTTTCATTTTATTACTTTTTATAATAGGAAGAATATAAAATATTTGTCTAAACAGAAGAATCATAATGTGTCACAGGCACAGCAATTTAACAATCGAGGCGACCATCTGGATAAGATCAAAGAGAGATGCCTTCCAAATCAGATTTAAGCGAGCAGTGAAATCTAGTCATGTTACATGTAATGTGTTTCCTTGCCTTCTGTTGCTAAAAAATGCTAATATTGAACTCTCAGAAATAATTCCTCATAAACTGAAAAGTCATATATTGTGTTGGCATTCTCTAATACAATGATGTCACTTCTGGATGGATCATTCTTGGCAGACATTATATACTTTGTACTTCATTACAAAATGGAGCACTCAGAACTTCTCCTGCACTAAAAGAAGAATCCATTTACCTGGATTTACTTTGTTGTTCATGTTCTTTTCTTCAAGAAAAGAAACTTGGTATATGCTTAAAAATAAATAAGGAATCTATATAAAAATGCCAAAAGAAAATGAGAGGAAAAAAAAAAAACCTCTATTTTAACTGTTTTGGCTTTCCAAAATATTTATCATTCAAATTACAACAACCAGTATATCAACCAGAACAATTTCCTTTGGTGGTGAATGGAAGATGCATAATACTATGGCTCCATGGTTCATTTTGCACTAAAGAAACCAACAAGGGGTCAAACCCAGATCAAACAAGACTATATGCATGACTAACATCCTGACTGTACTGGTGAGAGACCTGCAAATGCAACAAACCCTTTTTCATTCTGATGTCTCTGCAAAAGAGACATGCATACAGAAACCACAGTTCTGTCCGAGTTAGCTGATGACCTAGCAGGTTAGCAGACTGTGAATGACTCTTACAATTTTGTTTCCTTTATAGGGATACATATTTTGTTGCATTTTCCCCCAAACCTGATGCTTATAGCATCATACCTAATTCTTTCAGTATGATTCAACTGGGTTGGATACATGGAATTTATCTGCAGTCATAGCTCCATTAACATAATCTCAGTCAAATGAGTAGCCTTAATTCTTTTATCAAGTGCAGCAACACAATCCCTACAGATATGGCTGCTCTGCTGTTGATCAAAATGTTACCTGCATGTGGAAGAAGAGTCTTGTTACAGCAAAAAAGATTGCTTTTGCATGACCTTCATAAGTCAGGACACATCTGCCTGCAGAGTGGTTTGATATTGCAATAACCTTTGCAAATTCTAGATCCTTGATTAAGATCAGGATCCAAGATTCAAGATCTTGTCTGGAGAAACTCTGGAGAGGATTAGGAAAAAATAGAGAATAGATATCCAGAAGTGATTCTGTGAGAAATTTAAGCAAAAATATGTGAAAAGCAAAGTAAGATTCCAGTCAGGAAGAGTAGACAGTCTCAGAAATATGATTATCAAATACTCAGCACTACAGAATAATGACATCTACAAGCCAGCTGTAAAGACAGAAGCAGAAAATGTATGTGTTCATTCCTTGCCCCAAAATCTGTTCTAGTATAGAAAGTTTGAACAGAAGAACCCTTTTTTTTTTTTTTCCCCACGGGTCCGTTTTCCCAGACTAATGTAGGGCGTCTGATAAAGTCACATATTTGTAAACCCTTGACATAACAGGCTAACTGATTAGCTCAAGGAGACCAAAGATGATAGTATGACAGCAAGGCGCAGAAGTTTTATTATTTCTAACCAAAAGTCATGAAAAAAAAAAAAAGCTAAATGTTGCGAAACTGTCATATGAAGACAGGCTCTGTAGTTAATTAATTATGAAATATGTAACTGTAAATTCAGAAATTAAATTCAGTTGCTGAATTGAAGTACTGAGCAAATTCAATATTGCTTTAAAACACTCAGTGTACCCACTTTTATTTTAATTGCAGATCAGTATTATGTAAATAGGAATGAAAGAGTTTAGTTGTACCTCATTAAAGGTGTGCTGGTTCATTTACAAGTACCATTTACAAGGTACACACAAAGTGTAAGCGGTGTGATTCCTAAGCCTAAAAATTTTATGACTAAACGGTAGGCAGTGTGTTGTGGTTTGATGGAGGGGTTGCAAATTTGATAAGAGATGAATCCCCTTGTGTTCCAGCTGATCCTCAAAGATTAGAGGGACTGGAGGTGGCTGGACTCATTTCTTAATACGGATAGCAAATACTGCGTTAACTATAAACCCAGTTTGGCAGTATCAGATTCACCAACAGTCTGCTGACTGTTGGTCTGACCGCCTTCCTAGGAGTGAGTCGAGTTCCCAAATAGTGTGATCAAATATAAGCTCGATTCTGGCAGTATCGGATTCACCAACAGTCTGTCGATGTAGGTCCAGTTGCCTTCAAATTGAGTGATCGGGTTCATGAATAGCACCATTTATTCAAATGCAACCTTTGGAAAACAGGTTTCAGATGTCACTATGGGAAAGTCTCTACTATAGTGTGGGGTTCTTAGCTAGTGCCTAGTGTACAAATGCGCACTCATCACTCACCCAG
>JAUBNY010001046.1:257674-274614 GCA_032275445.1 Crypturellus soui
TCTCTCACACAGTGCTTTTTGAAATTACTGTGATTGTCAAGATACATTAGAAAAAGATCTAATTCTTCCTCCTAGAAGCACAGTCACTTCAAAAATTATGTCTATCGTCATTTTTCTCAAAATCCTGATATTAATATTTCAACCCAGATAGATAAGTTATTTTCTAGCAAAATCTAGAACTATCATAGAGCAAATATTTACTACAAAATTTATTCCAGCATCAGCTTTAGTAAAGAAACTTAATATTTTTCCATTAAGCTGGCATTCTTGTATCTGACCTTTAATTAAGAATACTAAATTCTGTTCTTTTAATTTATATTTAAGAAAGATGTATGAGAAATAAACCGGTCATATTACTGTTGCATAGAGTAATGCAGACAACATTGATAATTGCTAAAATGATAATTGTGGTCTTTGGACAGGTTGGAATAACTTTATTTTAAAATATATAATTAGATCAGATTGAGTTACAAGGGCAGAAATGACCTAGCTGCCAGTAAGAAATATCAAGAGACTTAATTATTATACAGGAAGAAAAGACTGTTCTCGCATCTGGGATATACACAGAAGAATGTCTCAGCCACAGGTACTTAGCTAAAATAGGGTAAACAGGTGAACTCAGAACAGCCCTTTTTGCAATATTTTCCTGTGAAACTGTTCTGGAGCTGTACAGCTGGAGCTGTACTGGTCTAACAACAATTCATTTGGTCTTTAATGTCAAACTTCTCATGCACGGTGTTATTGTGACTATATGCTCATAGACTAAGCAAGAATTTCAAGAAGATCTGGCAAATTTTCTGAAAGCTTCCAGTTTAGTTTCTTATTCTTTGATTCATCTAAAATAGGGAAGAATTTTATGTTTCAGTTTTACTAGTGGAAGAACTCAAAAACGATTTGGCAATTCCATGTCTTTCTACAATCACATTCAAGTTCATACTACTATTAAATAATCTTCTGATGCTATTTCATGTTTTTTTCTTCCTGTTAGACTGAATGTCTGACTGGATTCAACAGTCTATATTAGGCAAAATGGATTGAATTCAATAATACTTGCTGTGAAACAATGGCAAGTGTTTTGAAGTCCTCAAGCTAACCCAGAGATCCGTATTGAATGCCTTAGCTTAAATTCATTCTTTTTCCATTGAACTGCCATCATCTGCAAACCTTGTTCTGTGAGATATTAATTTTTGCTTGTGTTTACCCTACAGGGCTCTATGAAAACTTTCCAACCAATGCAGAACCAGAATGCTGTGATGTCAGATGGGGACTATTATCAGATCATCAATCCAAAGGGACTATAAAAACAAGTGGCTCAACCATGTGTCACAGGACATCACTCACAGTTTCATCAGCATCAAGACTGTGTAACAGCAGACTTAAACTGTGTGTTCTTGTATTAATTCTCTTACATACAGTACTTACAGTCTCAGCAGCACAGAACTCAACAGGACTGGGCTTTGGAGGCATAACAACTTTGGAAGATAATTCAACCAATGAGGAATAAAAGACAGGAATCATCTTATATGATAAAAACACAACAGGCCCAAAGGACTACAGTCTAATATAACAAATACTGAGTGCTTTGCCCTCAGATCTCTTCATGAATGACCTTTTGGGTAAAATAAAAAAGATTGGGCCACTACCCAAACAACAAGGACACACGAACCCAGCTTTTTATTGACTAAAAGGCTGTATGGTGACTTAAATTTCTCACACCATTTTATACACTGTGTTTTAATGTTTGGAGTTTCTTTTTTGTTTGTTTTTTGCACTTGTTAATACAGGATTTTATTTTTGGGACGGTTTCTCAAAGCTAAATTAAGTCTTTTCTCTGTCGATATATTTCTAGTCATCGTGTGTGTTCATCTGATAGTTCTGTCTTTTATGTCCTGTCAGTTTCTATTAGAGGAATGACTGCTATGATTCCATGACATAGCAAAAACTAAACACAAAAAAAATAAAAAAACAACAACAAAAATGAACAACAAAAGAAAATACTAAAAAAAAAGAAAAATGAAAAAAAAGCAACAAAAAGTAAACCTAACTGTCCTCTTACCCATGGGAACCATTCATCTCCTTTCCCCTCCACATCTCCCTTAGCAGACAACCTACATTTGCTTCTGTCTGTGTAATCACAATGAATGGGTACACAATTCCTGTGTGCCTATGCCACTGTTGCACAAACCAGTCGACTGAGCAAACCCAAAAGGAGCATGAAGGGGGTTCCTTTTAGTTGAACAAATAAGTGCTCTCCTTATAAGGTGGGATCGGACAGTTAAAAAAAATGTTTATGTAAAGAAAAAATATATAACAAACTGTTGCTCCAATACCCGTTTTGAAGTCCAGTCCTTTCTCACTGGTCAGTTGAACAGGAGCAGCCTTTTTTGGACACGATATGTAAAACCAGTTATGCTCAGCAAGTTGAATAGTTGGGAAGCCTTCATATTGGAGGTGAAGGATTGGCATTCATTGTGAATTACGTTTTGAGTTTCTCCTGCTGTCACATAACCAGCAGCTTTACATAAGGAATGGGAGCAAAGAGCTTCCAAAATTCAAGTCTTTTTGTCTCAGCAAAATTACACTAGAAGCCTTTGAGCATTTACCACAGAAAGTATCTATTTGGTTTTGAACTCATTGCTTTTTTTCTAATATATGCGTGTTGTTGAAAGTTACTCTAGTTATTAAGGGTGCACAAGAATGTGTTAGCACAGATAAAGAAACTATTTTGTTTTAAATATTTAGGACAACAATTTTAATAAATGTGCAATAAAACAGTAAAGAATATACTAGGATATGAGTAGTCAAGAGAAAAGATTGTCATCTGATTGCTGATTTTTCATTGTTTCGAGTGGGTTTTATTTTGTTTACTTTTATTTTTATGGGAACATTTCACCTGCTGAGTGTATGAGAATTTGCTTTTTAAAAAGGCTTTTTAGAGTTTACAGTAGAATCAATGGAAGGAAAAGTTAATAAGGGCTGTTTTTAAAAACTTTACATTCCTTCCTATTCTCTAACTACACTTGGGAAGTGCACTTTAGAGATGTATGCTGTGTAGCTGGGAGACGAAGGAAATCTATAGGAAATGTTCTCTTAGGAAATAGATTATAGTTACCTACTTTCTAGCTATGAAATACCCCTTGATAAATATTAATGTTGTAAGAACATTTAATCACTGGTGCATAATATGCGTTTTTGTATACACTTTATGGTCTGTTCAATTCTGGAGATAAAAAAGAAGATAATCATACTGCTTAAGCGGTTCAAGATGCACATGCTAAGCTGTGAGAGCTCTAATATTTTGCAAGAGTATTTGTTTTGATAGTGTTTTACTATAATCCAGACTGAGGAGGCTAAAATGATCTGTGCAGATATGACAAAAACAGAAAGCACCAAATAATGCAAAGTTCTTCAGCACTGGTTTGTTTCTATATTTTTTGCCCTTCCCTTCCTTGCACATGCTATATTTTGTTCAATAAACATGGTGCTTTTTAGTTCTTTTATTTTCTGTTAGAGACACATGTATTAATTATGTTTGAATTATGCAAAAAGCGGGGAAAATGTAGAATTGTAATTGAAAAAGCCTTAACAAATGGTAGAATGTAGATTTTTGAAAGGATAGAGATATTATTGAAAACTGATGGAGCAATAACTGGGCAGTGCTCTGGTACTGTACAACAGCTGATGAGTCACACTACTGAGAAAGCTCTTACTGGGTGAGCTCTTGTTCAACTGACCTCTTAATTCTAGTAAGTGTGTATGGTCAGTAAACAGTTTGTTATAACCTTTATCTACCTCTGCTGTGCAAAGGCCATCCAACATCCATTCGGTGATGTTCCTCATGTTTTTTGTTCAAATCATTATACACTGTCATCTATTTTTACACTGTACCAATACAGTAGCAAGTCTGGTACATCCCAGTTGAATTGGCACATGAAGAAGAGTTATTGTTTCTGTTTTGCCTCATGGTGAGGCATGGTAGAGAGCTATCTTTAAGACTTTTTTTTTTTTCTCCTACTCTTCCTCATCCTTCATCCTTTATTTTTCTATCAAATGTTTTCAATTGGTGTCGGTGATAAATATGACTCCTCCACTGCTTGGCAACATCCAGTCATGTGACATACAGTATGAGAAATATATGAGAAAGAGACATGAGGAAAAACAATGACAACATCATCGCATGCATGAAGTAGCCAAATTAAAGGTGGGCAAAATGATACAGGAAGCGATTACAGACTTCTAGTTATTAAGTATGAGATGTAAGAAATTCCACCCTTCCCTCTCCCCACCCGGAGTCAGTGCCTGCAGTTCAATGGTCTGTGAATTTTCTCTGTCATCTTTTTGAGATCTATTTCTTTCATTTCTAAAACAAAGAGTCATGTTCCAGAGGCGACTGCTGCTGGGGTGTCTGTTGCCATTTTGACTCCAACAGTGTGGCATGCAGCTTCCCTTGGTGGCATCTGGGACATCAGGAGTAGAAAAAGACTCTTCTGTGAAGTTAAGCAACACGTAATCATGTATGATGCAAAATTTCATTTCATCCATTTCTCATTCGTAATAGTTTTCCCGGCACAAACTTAAGCATGCTTGATATTGTGCACATATTACTTTTTTGCCAGAATAAATTTGCATCTTGCCACTGCTATAAACTGCCATCTTGTTCCATTTCTCCTTGTACTGTATGCCTAACACATACATGATAAACAACTGGCTTCACAAATAATTAATATTAAAATATTTCTTAAAATGAGTGACAAAAAGAAAAATAGAAAAAAGAGAATAATATTTATTTTACAATCATATGGAAGAGAAATATTTCTCATGTCTTTTATCATCTTATTTTCTGCAATAGCAAAAATGCAGTTTTTGTGCAATATGTTAATACTGCTAAGCCAAATGTCATATTACATAACCAGAGCTATATGTTATTTCTTGCATTTACATCCGGTAATACATTATATTGACGTTTTTCTTTCATTAAAGAGACACTTTTTTTTTTTTTAATATATATATATATAGCAGGTGAAGGCTGTCCTTCTGCACACCATGATTTAAAGAAAAAAAAGAAAAACAAAAAGCTAGAACAAAGTTTCAGTTTTACAAATGATGAAACCAAGCCATCAGCTGCCAAAGAATCTGTGGAACAATAGAAACAAACCAAAAGTAGGCTTTCAAGAAATTTCTTCTTGAACATTATAAATAATGTTATTCTAACTGACTGAAAAAGGGAAGAATGAGAGCTGTATATCAAATAGCAGAGATGGCAGGTTTCGTCTGATATGCGATGTGACTCTTAAGCTGGTATAGTTATATTCTTTTATTAAAAAGTGAGGGGCAAGGCATTGTCTTCTGCTTTCTCTGTATCTATGATAATCAGTGTCATTTTTGTAAATGTTGCATCCATACACAGAAGATATCTGCTTATCATGAGAAATGAAGCCAGCCTGTACACATGCACACACAAATTTACACAGTGAAACCTGCTGTAAGTGACTGTCGAAACCATAAGCAAAACTTGTTTACCTAGTAGGGACAGCTTTAACTACAGTGACATGACTTTTTGTCTTGGGAACCTTGAAGATACCTGTAAATGTTCCCTTACACGAGGCATCTCTGAAGGGACTGGTCCTTACTGCAGCTTTCACTGTGTACCTCGTCAGTGCCACAGCCTGGCGATGCATTTGCACAGATTTTTGGCTGTGCTCAGAGTCATGCTGACTTCAGTGGGCCTCGACACAGGTACAAGCATGCACCCACAACAAATTCACTGTAGCATCTATGGCCAACTTTGTCATCTCACAATCTCTACTCAGGAATCCCTCGAGAGTGTAGAGCACCAACCAAGGAACTTTGGATTCAGCTCTAGCAAACAATAACTTAACAAAATATTGCCAATGGTACATTGTGAACAGTTCCATTTTATTATTTTATTTATTTATTTATTTATTTTGAGAATGGTTTTAAAATTGAACTAAGAGTATAGAAGAAGAATTAACAGAAATATCATCACTACTGAAGGGAAAATAAATAGTATCTTTGAGGTTAAAAGAGCTTCTACCATTTGCCAGCAGCGGTCAGGAAACAGCAGTATTTTAAAAAAAAAGAAAAAAAACTTCGGAAATTATATATTCAGTTCTGAATGTGGTAGATTCCATTAGTGCTAGATTTTTGGATGGCAAGTAGAACTGGAGCACACATTATCTCTACTAAGGGATTTGATTTGTAAACATAGTCTGAAAGAACTGTGAAGAATCAGTTTTCCTGAACACCTCTAGCTTTTCAAGCATTTTTTTTCACTTATTAGCAGGCTTGATTTATCCCTGCAGAGGGAAGAGGGGAGAGAGAACTACTCTGAGTGAGGAAATAATAATAATAAAATAATAGAGCCAACTTGAGAAAATTAATCTGAGAAACAAGTTATATGGCTTAAAAATATATACTAGAAATGCAAAAAAAATGCTATGTAGGTGTTCAGATCTATCTGATAGATATCTGATAGTTATCTCTTTTAAGAGATAAATTCAAACAGATGTTCACCACAAATATTAAGAATATAGCATTCTGTATGAATAAAAACACCAAGGGATAAGATCTGTAAAATAAATAGGGCAAAATTACTGTATTTATATTCTTCCTACTATGGAGTGCAAATTTCCACACAGAATTTGAGCAGCATAAATATTTTTTTGTTGTAATACAAAAACTAAAGAATTTTGGAGAAGCGGGATATTTGGATATTCAGTCAATGATACTGGATCCTGATCCAGGATACTTACTATTTCTTTCTGAACTTTTCCCTTAAAACATTGACTTTTCCTTAAAATTCTCAGTGCAGACAACATTCCACTGATTTCAGTGAGGTGCCAATAGCAAAATAGGCATCAGTTACAGATCAGAAGGGAGAGAAGTCTCTGTTCAAAGAGCTGATTTTGCTTATGTTCAAATCCCCAGACTGTCTCACTCTGCGAATAATAAATTCCTCTCCTGGACACACAAAGTGAATTAACTTCCATTTTCAGAGGGACAATACTTGCCCTGCTTACATCAGTCTCAGCTAAGGCCTCACTGCAATGTTCAAAGGAACTGCCAAAAGGCTTTATGAAAAATATGCATGCTGTGCTCCCTCTGAAAAAAAAAAAAAAAAATAACATGCAAGGTTTGCAATCATCCCTCTGAGTAAGGTTGAAGATTGTACCAGCAGTATATGTCCTCAAATCCTTTTGATATTTCTTCATGAAGGGCTAACTTAGCAGAGGGGCAAATGGTTGGACTACAAATCATTGTTAAGTCTCTAAAAGCAAAGATGTGTCCAATCCCAAAGGCCCCATCACGATTTTTGCCAGGATTCATTGCCTAGAAGGGCATGCATGTCTCCCTTCAGTGTAAACTGAGGAGGAGCTACCTGAAGACAAGACTGAGAATTGGGACATGGTAACACAGATGCAAGTACCTTTCTCTTGAGTCTGTAATGGTGGAAGGAACTCAAGAAAGGGGATACTTTCCGTCAGAGGGGGTAAAGCAGGCAGGAGAGGGAAAAATGTCTGAAATGTGCAGCAATGCTTAACCAAGTGTAGTCAGCACAGCACCAAGCTTCGTGGCACCGAACTCTTATATAAATCTTACGATTGGTGAATATACTCTCCTGTGTGTGGTGGATGAAGTATAACAGACATGAAAAGTCAGTCATATGAAAAAGGGAAGCTTCTGAGGAAGGTACCATCTAAATATTAACCAGCGGTCTACACTGAATAGTGTTACTTAAGTCTCGTCTTCTCAGAGACTGAAAAATGTATCTCTGAGCACCAAGCCTGTACCTATCTACAATTGGGTTTCTCCTGGATTTAGGTTTCTACACCAGCTCTTTATCACAAAATACAGAGGAAGATAAGGTGATAATGCTATACCAGTTAGCATACCGGTGAACCGCTTTCTTTCAAATGCACATCAGTTCTCTGATCAGTAGAGTGTATTTCTGAAAGAGAAAAAAATTCTATCAATCAGTCCCTTTTCTGATACTGTTTGAGCTAATACAAATTAATGAACTATTCATTAGCCCAGTGAAAGCATTCAAGGTCTGATTACCACACTCCTGAGTGAGAGAGATGCTCTTTTTCCTACTCTGTGGAATACTGACATATATATGCTAAGCAATGAATAACATGATGGTATTTTACATTTCTTATAATTTTCATAGGGAATACAGCATTTCAACCAAATGTGCTCAGTTTTATTTATTTTATTGGATGGCAAAGAGCACATAGCTCTTTACAGGATTAAGTTCCTATCATACCTAGCTATCCTGAGCTCCTAATCAGCTTTCTAGGAAACCTACTGAAAGGAAAGCAGAGCAACTACATACCCTGGAACTCTGGAAGATATCACCCATGTGAACAATGGGAAAATAGTCACTAGTTTTGTGGGTTTTTTTTTTTTTTTTGGCTGGTTGGTTGTTTTTTTTAAGAAGACCAGTAAAATCAAAGAAAAATAAAGTTGTCTTTTCATTCTCCTTTTATTTATTTATTTATTTATTTTCTCCTCTACCTTTTCCTTTCTCTGACAGAGTCACCAGTCTGGTCTAGGGCATATTTTAGCCTCAAGCCCTCTGAAATATTAAATGTGTTTTGATAAGATGTAATATTCTCCTACTTTATATTTTGCTATGTATGCAGAAAAAATATATATATTTATTTTTTCATTCACAGAGAGATGTTGTTCTCCTATCAGTTTTCTACCACTAGTCCAGGTCCACTGAATTCAATGGGACTCTTGCTTATCACTTTTGGAGCTAGGATTAATGCCATGGATCAAAACCTGCCAATTTCAGTGCAAGTCTTTCCACTGACTTCAAGGAGCATTTGGAAAGCCCAAAGACCCCTTGAGCACATACAAATTCGCATGGACTGGCTAAATAAGCATGTGAACAGCTGAAAGATTGAAATGTTGCAAAGGTTTGTCCAAGTGGTTGGTCAAATAATTAGCTGCAGCTCTATGCAAAAGTCATGTTGAGCCAAAGCTTTGAGCTTTGATTTGATAGACCTTTCTTTTTCTGAAATCTAACAAGCTTCATTCAGGGTTTGAATATGCAAAAACTTACACAGGATTATAAATACAAGTAAAAATATTGGAAAGATCTGAAAAGAATATCAGTTCTACAAGTGAAAATAAAATTAAAGAATTCTTATAATTACTTTTTTATTAGCCCTTAATAACACTATTTATGTAGTTCAGGATCTGTCTGGTTTCATTAGTTTGTTTATTTTATTTTGTTTTCTTAAAAATTATGTTCTGGCCTCTTTAAGATTCATATAGATCTATGCAGCTGCAAAATACATCCTTATGTTAACAGATTTGCAATTGAAAGTATTCTACTATTCTGTTATTCCCAAATTGCATGAACGGAAAGCTCATGTTAAAAGCAAATTTAATTAACTGTGCTTAGTCTTGTTTCCATTTTCTTTTTCCTTTTTTTTTTCTTTCTTCAAATTTAGGACTGGATATTATTTGAAATAGGCTAAATTGGCATCAGTGTTTTTTAACTATATGGAATGTCCTATGATTCTTAGAATTGAAAAGAGGGCTAAGTGGTCCTGTCAGAAAAAAAAAAGATGTAAATTGTAATAATATATATTAAATATTGTATTATTATAGCAACTTTAGTTAAGCAACTAATACTATCTTTAATTTTTTACAGAGAACTTTGATGAAATAATTTATTACAATGACTCACAGAAAAACTTGTTTTCAAAATGACAGGAGAAACTGTTGAAGATTGTGAAAAAAATACTAAAAACAATGCTCTACTAAGAATAAATTTAAAGATGCAAACAGTGAGTCTGACTTTTTGAGTACTAGAGATTTGTGAATAAAATTAAACCTAAGATGTTGGGGGTGTGATAATGATTTTTAAATGCAGATTAAATTTAAACAATTTTTTTTTCCTTTAAAGAAAAAAAAATAAAAAGAGAAGGTCTTATATTCTGATATGGACTACAGCTACCTATTTTGTAAAATACTTCTGATAAAAATACAAAGACTGAAAAAATTTCCTCTTACTTACTGCATTACCATTTTACATCATATAATACAACAGCAGCACTGTTACAGCTCATCATCTCAAATTGCTTACAAGGAAAAGAAAACAAATAGAAGAAAAGAAAAATATTTTATTTTTATATCAATCACATGTATATCAAATTTGAATAGTATGAAATATGAAAAATAAATTTATTATCTATGGGTCATTTAATAGCTTACAACAAAGACTGAATTAACAAGTGCCATCAGATATTAATCTGTCTGGTCATTCAAGGATTTATCTTTCTCAAATAGGATTGAGAAAGAAACAACAGATTAAAAGGGTAAGTATAGAATAGTTTACAAGATAGATGTCAAATATTTCAAAAACTATTTTGGATAGAGGTAAAGGGTGGCAAGGTGTCCATAGAAACCAATACTGAAGGCTCCTCACAAGATGAGCCAAAATAAGGTGAAGATGTCATAAGGTGCGATACTGAAAGAGGAAAAAAATCATTTGTGATGATCATCAGAGCCTTAACTGGTGAATAAATAAATCAGAAGTTTCCCCACTTTCACAATCATTTGCTTTTATGATCTACTCATCTGCTCACAAAGGTAGGTGAATATAATGTATAAATGAAGCTTACGACAAATGGTTTGTTTCAACATATAGTCTGTGAATAAAATTAAACCTAAAATGTTGGATGTTACAAACTTCTTTTACATTTTGCTATAGTATGAAGCTAGATTTTGCATGTCATGAATAGCTACAGACACTAAAAATGAGAGTAATTACACTGTTTCAGTAGATTAAAATTATTGGATCACTGAAGCAGGTTCATAATTAAGCAGTCTGTTTCTAAATAGTAGGGTTGATTGTCTTCCTTTTAAATTTGTAGTCAAATTCTCACTGACTGCAGCAAGACCAGGGTTTCACTTTAGGTATTTCAGCTTCATCAGGTATAAAATAAATGCAAGTTAAATATGGTTCCTATTTTAGGAAAAACATTTGGAACATAGGATGAAGTATTTTCTCTGACTGGCTATTATTCATGTGTAGATGAGAAGAAGGAAATTGAGTATGTGTAAACCAAAGTAAAACTCATTAAGTTCTTGATATATATAATGCTATTTCAGGAACTCGGCCTTTCTTTTTTTTATATATATATAACTTATTTTCCATCTTTCTTAGTTTAAGGCTCAGTTGTTCCACTTTTCTTAATAAAGCTTCACTAGACTATAGTAGTCTAGACTGAAAGCAACAGACTTCAGACTATGTTCTTCAAAAGTAAATGCATTTACCAGACACACTGGGAAAAATTTTTTCAACTATGTGTTCATCACACTTAACCCTTTGGCTTACCTAGCCTTATTGCATGCCCTCTTGCTTTCTATTGCCTCCTGACTAATTCCTTCAGCATTTGTGCTCTTAGAAATCCATACGTATATTTTCAAAATGTGACTACCTATCTTCATGTCAGATGCATTAAGTCCTCATCATGACATATTTTTTGACCTTTTTCTTACAAGAAAAGTTAAGCTAGAGAAATATGTATAATTAGCTATCTGACTATACCTATGTTATTCCTCAGATACTCCAGACAGGCCCCCAGGTCCAAATCAGGTTTAGGAAGCCACAGGAGACTCAGTTCTTCCTGCTTGTGAAGATTCATAGAAAGCATATTTTTCTACAAGCCCTATTTAATCTGTGTCTTGATTTCCTGCAGAGGGGATAGGTTGGAAGAGGTTTGTAGTTTGGGATACGTTTTGAGAATCACATTTTCTCTGGTTATAGAAATCTTCCCTGGGCTGTCTGTGGTTTCTTGAGTAAAGTCTTTCCCCCAGTAAATCAACCAAGAGATATATGAGAGCTTATATCCAGCTGAAAATTCAAATTTCAGAAATAGCTAAAATTGCAGGTACAGCTGAAAATTTTACAAAGATACATTCTCAAACATCAGGTTTGCTGATCAAGAGCTACAAACACAGTCCTGTATGAATTTAATAGCATAAGTTATAAGCACTGAAAAGTCAAGTGGAAGTTTATGTTTGACAATATTAGCTAGTGAAAGCAAAATTTCCCAAACAAACCAGGAGTTGGTTCATGTGTTTAATAATATTTTGTTGTTATGAGAATCAGTTTTCTTTATAAGTGACCAATCCTCTTGTCTCCTGTAACAGAGTGTCCTGGGAGTATGCTTATTAAGAAAAGAAACAAACCAAAAAAAAACCTACAATCCCCCACATTAATTATTCAGAAAAAATACAATTCATGTTTCATTTCTGCATCAAATCAAAAAAGCTACCCACACATTAACCTGATCTTCTAAGCCATTAAGAAATCCATATTTGAAACAAAAACGAAGTACACAAAGAGCGGATGGAAGACCACAACAAAGCTATCGCAGTGCTCCACTAAGAATTGAGTATACCCAAAAGCAAGGAGTCATAATAAACTTACTTTTGAATGATGCAAATGATAGGAAATATACCTTTATAGTCAATATTAACTTCATTATACATATGTTCACACACTGAAAGTGTGTCAACTTCAAATCAATTATGTTTTTTTTTACATATGAGTTGGTAAACCACAGTGTATTCTTATTTCAAGAAAATTACATATAAATATGTATTTTCTTCAAGATATCTTAAAAATATGGATGTATTTTAAAAATGTAAGTCTTCCATACATAGCTGTAAAGGTCAGTTTTGCAAAATATCAGAATATTTATTAAGAACTCCATTCAAATCCCACTGTTATAAATTATCAAATAATACATGGTAGTCACACTGTCAGTTTAGACTATTGTGGTTAATAAAAGCTCTCAGTTCATGTCAAGTTTTATGGAAACAGAAGGAAACTCTGGTTCTCTTCCATGTGCAGGTACTTCTGTACTAAACCAGCTGTGGTTGGTTTAGTACAGAAGCTGCTGCACAATTAAAATCCTCCAACTCTAAAATCCAATTGTGCACTCACTCTAACCCCTTTCGATTGGGGGCAATCTCACTTCTCAGGAGTAAATCATTCTGGAACTTTTTGCACTCTTCTAACCCCACTGTGTGGGTATTGGCTACATTAATATTTTGACATTCTACTCATAGATGTAGACAGTTTGGTCACTCAACGGGATAGTATACTGAGTATGAGGAAGCCTACCATGGTCGAGAAGTAGCTGCTCTGAGGAGACTGTCCAGGATTTGTTTTTACTTTACCGTTATTATAACAGATGTCATGGCTGTTGATACTACATCTTCCAAGGAGTATAGAATTTGGGGCAGAATTTGTCCATAGGATAGCAGTTCTGAATGGTGAGCCAGAACATTAACTTTAAAAGAAACATCAGTGAGCCCAGCATTTGAACTTATATTAGCATTTGATATGTTTAAAGCAGAGATGGACATGAAACTATTACTCCTTAGGGTTTGAACAAGTTCTTTCTTAATAAGGTTTTACATTTTAGAAACTGGGAACTGAATTTTACTGCTCACCTCTGCACTATGTAGAGTCAAATCAAAGACCTAGATCTGGACAGCTCTGTCTTCTCTGATCTTTTGATGAGCAAAATTCATAATCAGATGCTGATGTTCTGACTCATTTATAATTCAGAACCCATTTCACCTTTTAAGAGCTGTTCCTGAAGTGTCAAATTTTAAAACTAAACAAATTATATTCTATCACAAAACATGAAGAAATAAGCCTATTATGGGCATAGAGGATTAAACATACAATAGGTTTAAGGCAATCTGTCAGTGACTAGGTGACATCTCCTAGGATTTCTACAGAAAATCTGTAGTACAGAAAATCCCTGAATTAGGTGAACAGGTCCTGTAAATTCTATGGAGAAAGTAACATGCTTTAGCATGGAATATAAAAATTCTTAGCAAACAAGTCAAGCTACTCACAGGAATATAAAACTGTTCTATTATCCACAGTCATAAAAAGCTTCATGTTCTTAAATTTGTCTTCTTCTCAGGGCTTGGACACCATATGCAAGAATAAGAAAGGAAGAAAATCATTCCCGTCTTTTGTGAAATAACACTTTTTCTCCAAATACTCAAGTTCTGAATTGAAATGAGGAAGAGGTGATGTAGCAGTCTTCATGAATTAAGGGAGAAAAAAGTTAATCCCCCTTTCTTTTTCCTCTCCTTCCTTCCCTTTGCCCTCTGTGTGTTGCTGTGCACTCTCACATTTTTTAATTATTTTTATTCATTTTTTTTCCTAAATAGTCAAGCAGATAAAGTACATGCAGCATAGGAATAACAATGGTTAAATTTCTCTCTGTGGTTGAGATCTGCATTTTTATGTGAATCTTCTTGCTTTTAGGTAGGTGAGCACTCTTCCTCCACTCTTTCTGCTCTTTGCCACCTTGCAAATTCAGCTCCTAGTTAAATGGAGATAGAAAGGGAGAGGTTGCAACAAGAGTGAAATAATAGTCAGGAGGGAAGGCAAATTTGCTTGCTTTGTGCTCTTATTCTCTTCCAAGGCTCAACTCCTTGCTGTAATGCATTTCACATGATCCATCACGTCCAGGTACTTGATGATTAATCATTACTTTTTCTTTCCAAAAGGTGATCCTCCAGGGATGTATCTGCTTAGGACACCTGCACATGGAAGAGAAAGGTAATGTCAGACATTCCACCTGCCATTAGGCATAGGATTTCCAAATCCAGATATTTTGATTGCATTCACAACTTTTCATGCTTTTTTAAATCTAAGCAGTTCTAGCTACTTTCAAATGGCATAGTGATCCCACAGTCATGTATCTCTTTTTCTGTATGTAAAAGTAGTATTAGCCTGTTATTTGAAACAGTTGGGCATTTGCTAGTAACTAAGTAATGCAATTTCCTTTAGTTTTCCATTAGCATAAGACTGAAAAGTCGATGTTACTGAATATATCATAAGCCAGAAGAAAGATTTTTTAATCTCCCATTTGAATGTGTGCCTGTATTTTCTCCTTGCTCCCCTGATGGATAATTCTGCAATAGAAGCTCCCCTAGAAACTATTTGCAAATGCAGAACAAATAACATAAGCAGGAAATTAAGTTTGTGGGTTATGTATAGCATTATTGTTTATAAATAAGTTGTACTCCAAAAAAAATTCAAGCAGTTAAGAAAAAAAATACCCATACTATCCTTTGAGACCTGTGATTACTTGAGGTAAACGTTTTTTTATCTTGCCAAATCACCTCCTTCTCTGAAGTCATTTATATGTACATAGATTAATGAATGGTTTTAATACTCTTGATGTAAAATGGAATTAAGATGTGAATATAGAAGCTTATAGCACTGAAACAATGTGAAAAACAAAGGCATATCTATAAAGGCAGAGACAATTTTATAAAACAAAGATATCCTCATCACTATACAAAAACTCCAGAAAAGGCTTGGGGCTGGGGGTTTAGATTGTCCACTTTTATTTGGCTTTCGGAACTGATTTTATATGAACAAAGTTTCATCACTGGAGCATTTTTTCAGGGCTCAGTTTTATTTACTTTTTGTATCTGAACAATACTACAAGGAACACAAAACCTCCAAATTTCAGTGCTAATCATTTGATAGAGGACTAGGCTAGGATTCTGGTTTCAAATAAACTAGGACTTTTGGAATGGATGTTGGTTTCGAAGAGGATTCTGGGGAACAGGTAAGACAGTAGAAGATCATCAGTCCTTCTGTGGATTAGTGGGCAAAATAATTGTAACATAAATGTGTTATCAGTCTATACAGATACAGTGCATGGACTGTATCTATGGACTTTGTGTCACATGATAGGCCACTTAGCTCAGCTGCAAGGCATGAGCATACCTAGGCCAGAGGTATGCTCATACCATATATGTGGTATATGAGTATACCTGGGTATGCAGATGGAACATAGTTTGGGGGGCACTGATGGATCTTGACTCACACGTTCTACATATTGTTTTCTCTTCTGATATCCAAAGCATTTTTTTTTAAATGGAACTCAAGGCTAAAACTTTTCCAGCATTTCTTGCATTTCTCTGGCTAATTTCAAATAGCCTTTCCACAAGACAAGAGCTGAATTTTCAGAAATGCATATTTTACTAAAACATTTTCCATACTGCTATTCCTCTGTAACTGTGGAGTTTCCAAAATGGAAATTCCTATGGACTTTCTCCAGCAGCCACCAGGTGGCAATCATAAACTTAGCCTGCTTGGGAACCCTTGGGAAGTAGCTACTGTGAGCTGAGAATATGCTGTAGCAGAAAGCAGAAATAGGTATCTCCATGGTGACTATTATACTATGTTGTTTGTCATGGGTGTAATTAGATGAAACCATGCTCATGCTTCTAAATTACATATTTCCTCTCATTAAGTCCTGAGCAGCTAACCTTGAAAAAATGCGTTCTGCTGAAAGACGCACTTTGTCTCGCAAAAAAAAAAAAAAGAAAAAAAGGTAGATAGCTTATTATTCATGTGGCATTTTCAGCCTTCTGGACAGTCACCATAGTGAAAATTCCAGCAAAAAATCTATACAATTTTTAAAATTACCTTCATCACCCCGGTAAAATATCTAATTTAGTAAGAATTTGACCTAAAGCATTTGTCTTTCTCTGTTTTCTCTGGAAAGTGCATGGCAGGGCATGGAGTGAAGCATTAAGTAGGCAGGCAGAGAAAGGGATTCTGCACTTTTATCTCTCATATCACCTGGCTTTTAAAAAGCTGGAAGCCCTGTAACAGCAGGTCTGCTTTCAACACCAGCCTAGCAGACTGGCAAGCACTGGTCCATACATGTGTTTCATTATGAGCTTTGCTGTTCAGACATGCACAAAGGTCAATAGATGAAGGTCCAAAATACTCTGAGCTCCTAAAACCCCTTTGACTTTTGGTAGGAAAAGCTCTTTTCACCAAAGGAAAACCTCACCCATTTCCAGCCTTAACCATTCTGTGATTCTGTGATTCTGTG
>JAUBNY010001046.1:274714-303579 GCA_032275445.1 Crypturellus soui
ATTCTGTGATTCTGTGATTCTGTGTGTGTGATTTCCACTTTGTTCTTTTAGTTGATGTTTGTTTCTTTGTGTTTGTTTGGTTTGTTGTTGTTATTTGTTTATTTTCTTTGTTTGTTTTGGGGAGGGGCAGTGAAAGGATGTTATTCTTCTCTGAAACTTACTGCTTTTACACCTTTTCCTATAAGATCTTTTAGTTTTAACTCCTATCCCTTTGATTCACTTGAATTCTGCTCAGTTCCATCTCAATTAACTGGAAAACATGACAGCAAAATACTGTTGTAAAGGATAGATCTTTTTCCTAATATGATAGAATTATGTGTTTTCATTATGACATAAACATACACAAAAAGGACATGACAGAAAGCAGAGTTAAAAACAGATAATGAAAATAGAGATTCAATAGGACTGTTTGGAAAAGGAAAAGCTGAATAATTAGAAATAATAAGGGAAAATGCAGAGAAAAGAACAGAAGATGAGATGATGGAAGCCACTTAACCAAGCACAGAGAAAAAATAATGCCTGAAATGCAATTTTAAAATATGGAAATAAGAATTTTTTTGTGCACAATGTCACACTGTCTGACAACAATGTTGTCAGACAGTGATGGTCAATTTCATTTAAGAGCAATGAGAATGAAAGTTTAACAGGGTGTGAAAAAAAAATAATGTTAATGAGACCATCTCAATTCACATGAGACAGAATAAAAGCATAAAACACAGTGTTATACATTTACCCCCTCAACGATCAGTTATTTGCTCGGTTAAGTATTCTTTGGCATATCTCAGGAGCACATGCTTGGTACAGGATAGCAAACTCGAAGTGAGTGATTTGATGCAGAAACTCCTGCACTCATGGGATGTGTTCACGAGTTCTCAGAATGGCTGAGACTGCAAGGGACCTCTGGAGCTCACGTAGTCTATCCCCCTTGCTCAAGCAGGCTTTCCTTGGGCTTTTCAATGCCTTTCATCCGACACACAGTCTTGTATCTTATCCCTGGGCAAAGCAGCATTTCTGAAGACAAGTACATAATGCTTTTACCCTCTGCCCTTTCATCTCAAAATAAAGTAAATTTTCTTGCCTACAGTCAAATTAAGAGCAAATGTACAGGTTTAACATTATTCCCTGCAAAAACAAATCGGGTACATTTTATTTAAGAAAACAAAAAAAGTACAGCCTACTTTTCTGGCACTTTAAAAATACTTACAGTCTGTATATTCTTCATGAATCTAAGGTATTTTCTTGTGATTCTCCATAGAAACAATTAGATGGCACTGTTGTTTCACCATTCAGATAAACTTTCTTTTATTTCAGGATTTGTCAGAAACCATCATTTCAATACAGCATTACAAAGTCAAAGCATAATTACCACTAATGCTCCCCCTCTCTTGAGCAATACCATCAGAGTATATCCTGCAAATGAATGGAAACTGTTAATTATAATTATATTAAACACCCATATTGTACATTTCAGCAGTGCTGATGTCGTCTTTGGATCTTTGTTTATCATTACACAGGAGATATAAAAATCAAAGGATGAAGGCCAGAGTGACAACACTCTTTTATAGTATGAATTTTATGAATTCCATTTCACTAACAGGTCTATTAGTTCTGATCACAAATTTGAACATGCTTGTAATTTGATTATTCTGTACCTATATTTTGCATATACATCACAAAAAGGAAAATGTTTTATTCATATCCTTTTCCTTTTTTTCAATCTAATTAATATTTTTCCAGTCATTTATAAAGTAATAATATTTCATATTCACTTCATCTTGAAGAAATATATCTTCATTTTCACTACAGCCTCTAGAGAAATGTTTCAAGTTGAGTTCTAATATGTGTACAGCATAAAATTCCTGATTATGAAGAAACTGTGGAATGAAGTTTAGACTTTCTTAGCACCTCAACCTTTCTTCTTCATAACAATTTTCCTAGTTCCTTTTCCCTATATGCAGAAACTTAGCTTAATCTTATCTTTCTGACCTTTCCAGAAATTGTAATCTCTCTCTCTCTCTCTCTATTTGCAATTTTTAAGTAAATTTTTGCTTTTTATTTAGTAGACCTTCCTGAGGTTCTTCAGCTTTAGCATTTATTACTCATTGTTGTACTGATTCTGAATATGTGTAGATTCTACCAGAATTTGTCTGAATTTTAATATCATGAAAGTTTCACCTTAGCTGTCCACCAGCACATACCTTTGCACCAGTTTAATTGTGCCCATTTGGCTAAAGATCTGCAGTGTCAACTCTTGAAGGGATCATGCAATTATACAGCTGTAAAAGACCTTCTTCTAGTTGTGATCACAACTTGCAGGTATAGCAATGTTGAGTAAGTACTTGCTGCCTGCAACAGGTTCTTAGATCCAACTCACAACCAGTAGTTCTTTCTTCCCCCGATGATGCAGATGAGAAGCTTGTCCTGGCTCTAACATGTCGCAGTCAAAATGAGCCAAACCTACAGTGATCAGCCTAACAAGCAAGTAATTTCTTCCTAATCAGGTCAAGATGGAACACTAGGAAAGAGCCATCTCACAAAGGTGCAAAACACAGAAATGCAGCTATGGTTTCTTTGTAACCAATAGCAGGTTTCTGCTTGAAAAGTCTTTTCCCATTCAAAACCATACTTGAAGTGCTTCACATTTTTGTCTGTTTCAAGGAATATGGATGATTTATTCAACATGGCCTATTTTATTTTATTTTATTTTATTTTATTCAACAGTTATGGAGCCCACTATCTACAGGGATAAATGAGACTTTCTTACTGGCATAAAAATATAAATAAATAAGTAAATAAATAACAGTAAGTCATATGTCATCTGTGTAGTTCATTGAAATTTCTCCAAGAATGGAAAAGTCCTGGGTATTGATCATTGTGTTGACATATAGTTTGTTAGAGCTTTGGATATCTCAAAAGTACAGTAGGGAACCTGGAAGCCTTCACTGGAGGCAGATTTCCTGAACTTCCCTAGGTTACAAATTCCCTAATACCTTGCCATGTGGAATGCCAAGGAAGGAAAAAATCCAACTGTTAATCAAAAAGATTTTTCCAGAGAAACCTTCCCAGATACATTTGGGAAATCAGAAGAATTTGACGTGTTTTGGTGGAACATTTGAAATGTTGTTGAATGTGCATTTCCCTGTGGAAGGTTTCCAGACAGTTGTCATAAATTCAGGCTAAGAGAGACAAACAAACAAACCAAAGACACCGTAACCATTTTCTTTTCTATTTTGCAGTAATGACTCAGAAGTTCATTTGCAATTAAATCCTTTGAATGTATTCTTTATCTGAACTTAAAGACAATTATGTCGACATTTTGCCACACTTTAGATAGAAAATATCTTCTAGAAGAAGAGATAGGGATTCTTCATGAATATATGACAAATTTCACTTAATTCATCTACAACATCCAGGCAGAAAATATCTATTCTGCACATTAGCAATTAGTCATAAGCAGCTATTAGATCAACGTTCACCTTGCCAGCCTATTCTGAGTCAGCTCCTACATTCTCTCCGTGTCCCAGAGGCATAGACATATAGATCTTCATGCGTGAAACTCATGAGAAAGCAAATTAGGGAACAGAAATGACAACGGTGTATTTATAACATCCATCATTATGGACAAACTAAGAGCATCCTAAAGGTATGTATTACAGCCTGACATTGTCATCCTAGGTTTGCTAGCATAGAATTAGAAAGTGCTTGAATGATTCATCTCACCTGCTGCTTCCAGCATAGAAACATCTAAGATGGGTCAGATATAAACTTCAGTATAAGGGTGTTTGTTCCTCAATTATGAGCAAATGCTGAGAGATTAGGTCTGGCTTCAGCATCTAACTCTGGTGACTAAAAGTCAGGTGAAGTGCATCCTGGTCCCATATGGACCATAAAGGTCTCTCTTTTGTCCAAAAGAAATGGAACAACTGACAAAAAAAAAAAGAAAAAAAGGAAATTTACATCAAATTTACCACAGAAAAGACATGAGATCACATCTGCACAGTATCTTGGTGAGAGAGAGAGTAGAGGTCTAAATCAGTTCCATAGCACCATATAACTTTGCAGCAGACATTTTAGATGACTCTGTGGTGTATATAATTATACTACAAAACTGAATAGAGCAAAAAGTCTTACAAGTCATCATGAAAGGCGAACAGAAATTGGTTAACAAAGAGATTTCAAATCTATTGTGATTACGCAGTCTAAGAATGTGGGGGTGTTTATGTGTGTTTAATTAGCAGGCTACACCACATCTAAAATTCCTCCTCAAGTAGATACTATCACAGTTGGGAACAACAGCAAGGATGAATATGTTAAATACATTTCAATACAGCTGAAACTTCTCTCCTCGTTTCAAAACTTCTCTTATTTTCTCCAGGAGTCTCCCAGTTCCCTTAGTTTCTAATTTGCCCATGGCTGCTACAGTTTATTGCCCACTCTAGTCCAGATTACCTCAACAGATGCAAGACCTCTCAAGAAACCCTCTTGTCTACTGTGCAATGCATTGGTATTAAACAGTATAATGAGGATATATTGTAGTAAACAATATAACCGTAATAACAGAGTAATTGGGGATGGAGTTAGGAGAAAGGCTCATTTTAGTCCTCTCACATTTTAATCAGACAGGACTTCGAGGTTTTTTTAATCGCTCCCTTCAGTTTCCCGAGCCCTCCCGTCTTCATCTGATCAGCTGGATAATTTAATTTAGTGGTGAAAAAAAAAATCCAATTGGGTGCTGCTTTGTTCACCTGATTGTTTTTTTCAATGCAAAAGGAAACTAAGCCAATGAAGAGCTGTGAGAGAGTGCAAGTAGAGGACAGAGGTTTAAAAGCTGCTTTTATTTTTTCCTTCTTCTACTTAAAGCACTGAGTAGCTCTCAGTTGTTTGTCAAAATAAAATAAAACTGACAAGAAGGCCAGGTAAGATAATAAGACTGTACATATGTGAAGGAGATAGAGTAGTCAGAGACAGAGTTTAGAGTGAAGAAACAGGATCACAGAATTCTACAGGAATGCTCCTGTTATAAAATAACAGGAAAAGAAAAGAAGAGATTTTGCAGGTTATTGCTTAGCAAAGTTCTCTAAAGACTAAAATTCTTTAAAATCATTGATTTCAGGATTTGATCTTGAAGACTTAATGGAATCTACAGTGATATAAAAGTAATAAGGTAGACCTTTTATTATAAATTTCATAAAGACCAATCCTAATCTAAAAATTTATTTTTTAAACAGGAAAACCAAATGGAATCCTATAATAATAGAGACAAGACCATGCCCATCCAAACAGCCAGGACCATGCAGATTCAGTAGATTAGTGTACAGACAATGCCAAAACCTCTCAGTATGCCAGGTTTGCTTTCACCAGCTGCCTGACCATCAAACTTATTCTCCAACTTAAAGTGTAATACCAGCTAACCTGTGCTGCCAGGCTCTGACCCTGGAGTCTTTCAAGAAGAAGGTAAAGGCCACTGCATTTGTCACAGGTCCAGCACTTTAAAAGGTAGGTAATTAAGGTCTTTACAAATGTTTAATGCTTAGTAGAAATTTAGTGATATCAACCAGCAGAGGTATAAGGGAAGCAGGGGTGCGTACTAAGCTGCATCACTGCAAAGGCTGCTTAAACTTAAAACTAGATAACAGTGCTTTCTTGGCTGGAGTAAAGTGGCAAAGAGAAGGAAATTTCCCATGGGAGCTGGTATGACAAACGACTGGCACCACAGATCCGTAAGGAAGATTGATCTTCCTTTGCATGTTTACGACAACCAAATCGTTTTCTTATTTCCATGCAAGAAAAGTTTTAATTCCATTTAATTCTTAACTTCCCACAGGTCCAGCTCTCTCCTGGATCTACTTTTCAGGGAGCAAGCAGCAGGAAGTGAATGTGCCCCATGTTGCGCATTGCACTCAAAAACAGTGAGCGTGAATTTCAGGAAGAAATATCTTTCAATATCTGTCAGGTCCGACTCCTCCTTGTCTTGAACATTCTTTTAGAATGAATAGAAATGGATAAACTAAACAAAGGAAGCATCACCATATAATTACCTTATTCTTCCCACATTTCTGCTGCTGGCAGTCAGAGACCAGATTCTGAACTGGATGGAATTTTGATCTGTTTCAGTATATCAATATTTATATTCATATATATCCATGTATTAATATGGGGATAGTAGAGGTCTCAAGACCATGTGACACTTTATGCTTAAGAATATTTCCAGTAACTCAAAAATGTCCATATCATTGACTGTTACACTTCTCTTCAGGAAGCCAAGTGTTACCCCCAGGAACAGTGCATAGAAAACAGATAGTTTAAACAAGTTAGTCCTTGAAATGCAAAAAGATCAAGTATCAAGTATGAGTATTTATAATATCAACACTTGTTTCTTGAAAGTTGTTTCTTTGCTGTTAAAGAGTGTTACTGCTTAACAGTTAATTTCTGTTACTGTGAAATACATGGGTATCCACAGACCCACATTGCAAATGGGGATTCAGTGACTGTCACTGTTTGCATGGAATCATCTGTTTCCGTGCTTTTTATCCTCCCAAACAATTTTTTCTAGGAAAAAGAAAAAAAAATCAGTAATACAAATACAAATTGTGTGGTATTATAATTTGTAGAAAAACCTTCCAGAAAGTGAATTTGTATTTTAGGAAGAATAAAGATAGTGGGCAAAATGTGTTATTGTTAAATATATTAAAACAGTGTAGAAGCTGTTCAAATATGTATACTGAGTAACACATACCGCCTGTTATACCCTTGAGTAATGAATAATATCTAATTGAGCATTGTTTCTGTAGTTTCAGATAGGTGCTGTGATGTCCTTAGTTAACTTAATCAGGTTATGAGAGGTAAACTGCTGTAAATAAATGCAGCAGGTTCCACTCCTCGTTTCTTAACCTTTCCTAACACTCATTTAGATTCCAAATGAAGAATTCCCCATTAGTCATGAAAAATAATAGGCTTATAAATTCATTAATTTTGGATAGACTTTTTTTTTTCCTAGCAAGTTAATAAACACAATTTTCAGTTAGTTTCCTGTCTTTCTTTAAGCAGATAGGAAAGAGCTGGTTCCATTACATTTTGTTTCAATTTAATCCCTTGCTGTTACGAGAAGTGGAAAATGCAATTAAATGCACTTCTGAAACCTTTCCCCAGAGTGCTGTTTAGAATATTGCCTGCATTAAGCAGTCCATGCAAGGTGGTGCATCTGCTCTTCCATGTTAGCTTTGAGAAACTTAAAAAAATCCTATTATTAAAGAAGAGAAATATTTTCCCATTCCAAAACCTCATCCTCCTGTTATCGCATAAAAAGATATTCATCAAGAAATACTAATGTAAAACACAGACTTATGGCAAATTTACAAGAGCCTGAATTTTGCTCTCATATTGTTTTTCTTGTTTTATCTAAAGAGCTGTATATTTGTGGGAGATTTAAGTTGACCCCATAAAAATCTTATACTTGCATTTTTTCCTATATATTCATTCATTCAAAGTAAAAAAAAAAGGCTGCGATGCTGCCATCAAATATATTTTCTCCTCATACAAACTGTATCTAGGTAAGTGAGATGAAATACAGCTGTAGAAATCTACATTCAATGTTCCTTCTTTTTACTGGGAAAAAAAAAAGCGGAAATTTTAATGATTAACTTAACTTATCATCTGTCCCATTTTAAGGCTTGTATCATAGTTAAGGATGAATTATGTCCGTATGTTGAAAGGTTAGTCTCTTAAACGGTCCTATGTCTATGTCTGCAGTCATAATATTAAACCCCCAAATCACTAGCTGTTTTTAAAAATCTTAACTATCTAGTGCAAATTATTCAAAACACAGGTTTGTCACTCTTTTGAGTTATATACCAGTTGCGCACAAAACTTTTTTAAAGCAGAGGAAATGAGATCGATGAAAATAATGCAATATTACTTGTTATTAATAAAGTCAAGAAAAACAAAAAACCTTAACAGGAAGACAGCACAAGTTATCTAGTATATTGTTATTAATTCTCTACATGAGTCTTTGTCAAAGGCTCCTAAGTAAGTAATAATATGTTTTTTAAAATTTAAATGAGGTCGGCTTGTACTTGTACTGGTTCCCAGGAAGCAGTTTAGTGACTTTTTTTTTCAAACTCATATGAATATATATGTTTGGTCTCCTGCTTGTCTATTATCTGCTCCTATTTATTTTTTCTTGATCTTTGTTTATGTTAGGTTGTATAGTGTACAAGATAGACTTCTTTTATAGATTCAGGATCACAAAAGGATATTACTAGCTGTTACAAGGCGTTACAAGATGTGAATAAATCCATTAAATTTACTTCTGGGATCTTCCCTGCCTTCCTGGGAAAAGATGGAAGATTTTTTTGAAACACTGTCTGAGACAGTGAAGATCCTTGTCTAGTAGGAGGAAAATAAGTAATAATGTAAAATTATACTGTACACATTTTTTCCCTGAAGGTATCCATATGCACAAAATCTCTGCCTGGAAATAATTGTGTAGAGTGTATTTTTGCTCTCTTCTCTAGCGTCTCATGTCCTTTGGGCCATGAAATGTAACTGGGAGTTAGGAAGACTGTTCTGTAGGAGGGTACCTTCTGTGAACCCTGAAGTGTGTGGGTTTTTTTTCAAGGTTTTCCTATTTATTTTTTTTCACAGACTTTCTGTATCCGTGAGTGTCTTCTGCTATTAGTACAAGAAGGAAAAGCAAAAAATGACCTGATTAGGTTTATAAGTTAAAAGTGTTTTTTTCAATACTACATTTCTAATGTCCTGTCTTTAATGTTATAACATTATTTTCTTAAAATAATTTGAAAAAAGTTGGTATGCAAACCTTTTTAACAGCAAATATTAATCAAAAATCATGTGGGAATGCAACTTCAAAAACCATCCTGCAAAAACAAATACGGAAGATGCACAATTTTAAACTACTGCAAGCCTAAGATTGATTGGGATGTTTTCATTTTTCAGGGGAAAAAAAAATCATTTTGGGAGGACAGAAAATGAAAAGAATGAAAGCATAGCAGGATCATCTACCCTCCTGGCATTTGAGAAAGCCCTCTCAGTACAGGGTAGTTCGATTCCCTCCCAATTGTTCAGCTGTCTCTATCATTAACCCTGCAGCCCAGAGAGTAAACAGAGCAACAGCTCTAAGACTGCCTTCCAGTGCCATGAGGAATTCAGTCTGATGTCTCGACAACTACCGCCACCGCTACACATCCTGGGGAGAAGTGTTTTTACAAGTCTGGGTTGCTAGGACTCCATGCGAGGAAAACTGGCCTTCAGTACGTTGTTTGGTACAACCGGGCTGACTCACTTTTTCTTCTTTGCTAGCAGCTCTTGCACCCAGGTTTGGCCAGCTAGATTACGGGTTTTATTTTTTAGCAATCTAAAAGCAGCCTGTTTGTTTTGCTTCTGTTTCTGTGTATGTTTGTGCAGTTTACCTTTTGGGGCTCTTTTGTTTCACTGTTTTTATTACTAGGTAAAATAGTGATAAGAGTGTGCTGATTGCTGTTCCAAAAAAGGAAGCCTATAACAAAGCTCTGCCTACAGGAAGCCTTGTTTGAATAAGGATTAACTGATTCAATCTGTCAACATTTTGGCAAGTAAAATAAGAATAAAGAACACCTCATCATTCCAGTCAACAAGAGACCAAAGAGACTTGTTTGTTTGGGATCAAAAGAATACACACATATTTTCTCTGTACTTTACAGTTGCCCATTGAACAAGAAATTATACACCAATTATCCAACAGTGCATTTTGGAAATATTCATGCAAATAAGGTTAAAGGTGTTCAAGAGATGTTAATCAGATCACCACCTTGTTACTTTTTACAAATTGCTCAAGCTACCGCTAGTGAATGAATTCTTTGTATGGCTAATAGATAATGGTAGAAAGTATAAAGAGGAGATGATAAGAAAAAAACAAACAAACTTCCTTTCTTTGCTTCAGAGTCGGACATTCTCCTGGTGGGTGGAAGTATCCTCGTCCCTCTGCCAGCCTTGATTTGGAGCCTGACTGTTAAGGCAGTTTCCTGAAGCATAGGAGAGTCAGGATTGAACCCTCAGTTTCTTTCTCCATTCCTGGAGACTATTGTCACTCCCTGATATTTCATGATAATTCATGAAAGAGAAGTTTTTTTCTAGTAGTGTTTTAAAATATTGTAGCAATCCCTCAGGCACACTCCAGTATATGAGGAACTTAAGTATTACAGTATAGTAGTCAAAGAAAAGTCAGGCAAGCCCCTGAGGACAATTATGTAGAAGTATATCTTGTTTCTGAATTCCTGTTTGTCTTAGGCAAGAGTGATATATGCAGATACAATTCCTCGCCTTGAGCATTTTAATATACAAAGGAATTAGCCAGGAATTAGGTAGGTAGGCTGAGTCACGTTTTACAGAATCTGAAGTGTGAATTTTCATGTGCAATTCTTTGAGCCAGATTTTAGAGATGGGATTCACTTCAACTGTCATTAGCTGGCCATAAACTATTGGCATCCATTTCCACAATAGACAGTGAAAGGTAAGCATAAAGCAATTAATTTAATTCCAGATTGAGTTGGATGAGTTATTCTCTAGAAGCACTATTTTTTTTTGTTGTTGTTTTCCAGGGACTAGGGAGGAAGCCTGTGTATCTCGGCATCAGAGACTAGCTCTTAGATGGCTAAAGCTCAGAGATGAGACCTAGTCCAGAAACAGAAGTTCTTTGAATTGATCTGTAAAACTGGTCTTTCCTGAAGTACATATATTTGATAAGAACATTGAAATTTTATGGTTTAAAGGATTCCTCAGAAGTTTATGTCATTCCAGCCTTGAATGCATACCAAAAGTTTAAATCTAGAACACAGCCACAAAGCAAATTCACACTGTATTTTTAGCCTAACCAGGAAAAAAAAAAAAAAAAAAACGCTACCAGAATCTCAAAAGAATTCAAGTTCTTTTGATATTTTCCACCCCATTTTATTAATGTATAAAGGTCGAAACCTCTTGTGAGCATTTTAAATGTAATCTCAAAATTTGAAGAAGTTTACCTTGTGGAAGTTCTTGTAAAAGTGACCATTGTCACCCAGGTAACAGGAGGAAGATAACTGTGCTGGCGTGACTAGGTACGTGCACTGTGTTATGCCTGCGGATGCTAAAGATTTCTTCCCACCAGATCACTTTGGATTTCTTTTCTAAGGCAGTCAGGTCACATGGAGGTTGCTGGAGAGAAGAATTTACACAAAATAATCTAAAATGGCAAATATATGCATGCAAAGGAAGTAGCAAGCATGCCTGTATTTAGAAGTTTAGATAGTTATTACATGCAATAGAAAGATTTCTCTTTTAGTTCCCCCTTTTTAAGTAAGTTCCCTGTTTCTCTTTTTCTTTCTTTTTCTTCTTCTAAATTTATTAAAGCTAAAGTTTCCCTCCCTTCCTTTCCTTGCTCTTTGCTAAGACCATCTTTCTCTTTTTTTCTCTTGTGGTTTCACTTATCTTCTGAACTTGAGTATTTTTCCAAACTGCTGTCTGTTCTCCATAACACTTCTAAACTGACAATATTATTGCCGGGTGATAAAAAATTGAGTGATATTAAATCCACAGAATCAATAGTTTTATACTGCCCATGATTTTCCAGTGACCTTGATGACAGCTTCAACTAACGAAACCGCATCAATTGCCCTCACTGCTCCCTCCCCCGCCTTTTTTTCCCCCAAAATCTAGGAAGATTTCTAGGTTTCTATAATATGTGCTTTCTTGACTGATCAATCACACAGCTTTGAAAACTTAACTATTACCTGGCCTACTTAATACTCATGGGTATTGTGAGTGTATTATTTTTATATGGGTGTGATAACTTTCACTACCATACTCCATTACCTAGTATCGATTGCAAGAATTCAGAAATCATTCCTTGTGTAATATTCCTTTGAGGTAAGCAGGCCTTGCGAGTAGCCAAACTATCCTTATGTTCTTGATAATGAAATTGTCTACCACTTAATTCACATACCCAGTCAAAATAAAAAGAGAGAGAAAAGAGAGAGAAAAAGCTACAGACTTTCTTTCAAAATATGAACGAAGATCAAAATCAAAATATCACACATTTTTCAATACCTGCCTTTTAGGTGCATATGTGAAAGTGAACACTTCCTCTCACAATAAAGACCACTTAGCCAGTGAAGTCCTACAAGGGAGGTATAATGTCACGGCTGACTAAAGCCAAGTTAAGAGCGAGCAGTCTCACTTTACTCCCTTTGGTTATGTCCTCCCATCTCCCTCCTCACACTGGTGCTAGCTCTCATGTAGCTATACTGTCAGCTGAACAGGGATCTGATCCAGATGAAAATTTCAATGAATGTACAAACACACTTACAGATGTAAACAGATAAATGTGGTAGAGTTAATTTTCAATGGGGTCTATAGTCTTATCTGGTTGACCCTATATCCCAGTGCTGACATAAGAATATGATCAAGAATGCAAAGAAAAATTTGAAGTAGAAGAAAATCCTAAGACAGATGTGAACACTGCATGCCCAATTATTTTATAAATACACAAAACAAATAAATATTTGTTGCTACCTACATTGTTTAGAACTCCTGTATGGTCTTCTAATACTGAATTCTCTGCAGTAAATTTGACTTATATAGTTATCATTCAGATTATTACATATAGCAAAAAGGCACTGCTTACTTTCTTGAATCAACTTACCAGTTCAGGTAAGTTGACTCCTTGTCAGCACTATTTCTACAATTCATAAGGAGCAGTGGAAGTTTTGCAATCAAAGTTTGCATGAAAAGCTAATGCCAAATATACTTTGCTTCAGAGATCTTTCTGTTCAGTGAAAGTTAGTGTGTATTTAAGAAAATAAAACAAAAAGTTGGCAAAAGGATCTTTGCAGAAGAACCACACCTTAGCATGAGGAACTAAGCTCATTGATCTTAAATTGTCCTTATTTCTTAGGAGTAAATCCCAGGGCAGATACCAACATACAAGCTCCCTATGACCGATTCTAGACACATACACATAAATGCATACATATACATGCACACACATGCCTATTATGCAGTATTAAGTTCAATACAGGTCATTAGAAGGCAGTGTCCAACAGCCTTCTGCTCAAACATTGGCTTATTCCAAAACTGGATCAATTTTAAAAGAGAGTGAGAAGGCAGGATCTATTTCGCTATACCCCCTTTTCTGTTGATGAGTATTTCAATACTAGCCCATCTATAACCTTATCTTTTCTTTACAGAACATGCTGTAAGGCCTGTAATTTATTATAGTATTATTTTCTAGACACAGTAAGTTATATTAGTCATCTCATTCACCTGTGAAAGATCATTCAGAAGGTGAAAGACCTTAGAGATATGGTAAGCATTATTTTAAAAAATGGTGATGAAAACTACAGTATAAATCATGCTTGGGGGCTGGAAGAAATGTTCAGTGGTGAGTCTAAACATCGTATATCAGAAAGGAAATTTTGTGAAACACCATACTTCATGGGCAGCATCTTCTCAGTCAAATCTTTTGTGAAAATTCGTTTAATGGTCCAAACGAAGCCAAAGTAATTTAGGGAAGTATTTCTTAACTGTGACCCACTATTCTGTTCAAGACACATAGCACATAAAAACACATGCAGACATTATAAGATGCACAAAATCTAGCTGAGATTTTTTTCTGTGGCCTTTATATAAGTCTAGATCCTATGATTACCCTCCTACATATGAATTTTTAGCTATGTTAGATATGTTTTGAAATGATTTAATTCCATTCTATTTCAGTCATCATCAGAAGAATTTCCAATTTCATCCTAGCAAGTTAAAAACATAATTGTTAATATTTCATCATTTTATATATATACATATGTATACTTTAGGTAGGAGTCAGGAGAAGTAATAGCCAGAACTAAGGGATTTTTTTTTTTTGACTTAACATATTTGTTTTGGTACCCAGGATAGATCAGTTATTTCTATTTAATTAAATCATGCTGTGTATAAAAATCCATGTGTATTTAACAATTATTTGATTATATCTAATGGTATTTCCTGAGCTGTGACACTTGAAATGTCTGGATGTTTATATCCAGTGTATAAGACACTTCTTTCTTTTTGGAAAATTCCAATTCTTTGATACAAATTTAAAACTAGAAAACCTTCATCTAAATTCATTTGTTTTATATGTCTTCTTGAAACTATTTTATAGGGCTGACAGTTATGACTTGCATGCTTTTCTTCCTAGGCAAAATTTATATTCGCTAGATGAAACAGTATTCTCTAAGTCATGGGAGATTTTAGAACTTGATAGAATTCGTTTCAAGGTACTAATTACAGGCAGGCCTAGTAAGTGTGATTGTAAATTAATTTTCAAATGATGACCAAAAATACATTTTCTAGGATATGAGATAGTGCTTTTTGTTTGTATTCTGTGAACAAGTGACTATTTTCCTGACAACATATTCTTTTATGAACAACATAGTTTTATCTATCTAAAATGCTATTGTTCCTCCAAAATGTCATCATTTTAAATAGTGATGAAGACACTTTCCTGCTAAACTGTTGTGAGATTTATTGATGAAAATCAGATTGTAAGAGCTAGCAATTATTATATTATTATTTTTCAAAAAGGAGGATGGGAAGGAAACCAAAAAGTTCCTTCTGAAATGCTTTTTTTAAATTTTTTGTTTGTTTGTTTTTGTGTTTTTGTCACCATCTATGCTAGAAGAGAATAAGCACAGAGATTAATGAAGTATAGTTTTCTATGATTTTTTTCTCATGGTTGATTAATTTGGATGACTAAGAAAATGATAGTTACGATGAAAAATGTTCTGTTTGTTCAAATATCCATAAGGGCTCTTCTCCTCCTTTGATCCAATTTTCACTAATGTCCAATAACGTATGTGCTTACATTGCTGCTTTTCCCTGAGCTGAGATTCCTCAGCACTACTAATCTGCCTAGTTGCAAACCACTCAATAGAATGAACTTGTTTGAGGCTTCGGTTGCTTGGTTAAATTTGATTGAAGAAGGCTGACTTTAAAAGCTCTTGGAATATGGGACAGGAAACTCTCAGATGCATACACTTCAACATGGACATAAATTTCATTTCCATGGAAAAGAGAAAAGGAATACAATCAGTAAATGCTGTTTTATAAGTTAGATTCACTGAAAAATCCTGTATTCATAGTATTTATTAACAGTGAGTCACTTAAGAGAATTTTTTCAATTGACTGAACAATATTTTTAAACTTAATTTTCATCTATTTCATTTGTTATCTTTAAAATAATTTCATTATCATTAATTAGAATTGAATACCTACTATATTTTTTTTCTTTGGATTGCATAGTTCGGAGTGTGAGGACAGGTAGGCCCTAGCAAATTCATCTTTAGTCACATCCATAGTGTCTGCTGACAAGATCAAAGGGCTTTATTAGCTGCATTACCTTGCTGATGGACTTGTCAAGCATATTATTTGTAAAGACTGATTGTGTACTTTTGCTTATCTTGCTTTTGCTAGTTGTGGATAGCTTGGGATCATTTTGAAAAAAAAATATTTTAATACAGTAAAAGACTTCTGTATAGGGATTTGCTCTTAAAGGTTATTATGCTGTCATTCAATCACTTCATTTCATTTCATTTCATTTCATTTCACTAAAAAGTATTATAATAGAGGCAAATGTAAAATACACTCTGCATGTTTATAGGTATTAAGCTGATACTGTTAAATCCTGAAGGCCTATTTCACGATCTGTGATATATACACTACTAATTAACTTGATTCATCTGCTTTCAAAGCAATCCTCCCTCATTTGGAAGAGCTTTCACTCCCCAACTTTGTAACACTAGAGTAAATTATTTCCTCACTGCTCTGTTGTGCTTCAAGCATCCTAAACTCTGCTTCCATACAGAATGAGGATTCAATGAACGCCTAGTATTTGAATGAGCTGAACCTTTTGTTCTTTTTTATCATTCACATACAGGCACAGAGGGGTCTCTCCCAGTGAAGTGGGTTCTTCAATGCAGAGGTTTAGTAGAGATAACCTAAGCATTCAAAGCTGTGCCCTTTGGAGAAGTCCTTCAGATTGCTTAATGAAGCAAAGAACTGGGAAAGTACTTTGTGCTGGCAGCTTCTTATCCATTCTTCAAAACCACAGTGTTTAACAACACACTAATGAATCTGGTTTATTGGATGGAAATACAGTATTCTTCATTACAGATGCTTTAACAAATAGAATCAATTAACAGAATATTACAGCAACTTGGGAGTGTGAGAAAACGATTTCCAATTATCAAACTGCACTTGCGTAACTGCCTATTGGATGTTTTTAACGTGCAGAGGTAACCTCTGAAAGGATATTCTATACTGGAAAAGTATCAGTGTTAAAATGGCACAAGTGAACAGATTTTTTTTTGCTGTGCTAAAGTATAATCAATACAGTACAAATTAATGCAGATCCGTTTTCATATCTCAGTATGATTCCTTTCTAGGTAATATTTTTGAATTATGTCTTTTGATTTTAAACTTCTTGTATATATAGACAAAGGCATATATATATATATATACACATATATACACACATATATATATACATGTATGCATATATGTTTATATATATGAGGGAATGACTGATTCATAATATTTCTGGACTCCTCCCATGTATTTTTTTTTGCCCCTCATTTAAAATTTCACTTTACAGTACAGTTAGAAATGATAAGATATTTAATACCACTTGGAGACTGTTACTCTTAAAGTGACATGGTAGAAATGTTCTGAAAGGAAAACATCTTTTTATTAAAAAGATAGAAGAGAATTCTTCTAGATATATTTTCAAATATTAGAATGAGTGAAAAGTATAAAGTTTTCCAGGCAGGCATTTCTTTCTCAAGTGTTTGCAGAAGGTTGTGAAGAAAAACATTAGTCAAGTAAAAAAATATGAGTCAGATTCTATCCTCTAAGCACCACATTAGGGACCATGTTATACACAGCATTGACAATCGTGGATTATTTCAGTCTAGGAGGCAATTCATATTGACCATATTTTAATACAATTTAAACAGCTGCTTAAATATTAATTGCATATCAGAGATATTACTTTTATTTCACACTTAAAAAAAAATCTGGTTGCTATCTTTCCGTGGTGATTAATACTATTTTATTTATTATTTGGAGCTTTATTTCAATACATGCCAGTGCTCAGGCATGCATTATTGTATCTATGCATGTGCATAGAGTTCTGAATACACATCACTTTTTCAGTATATCTGGCTGTTGGTCATCTTGGCTATTATACTCTTTTGCTTCTATTCTCTCACTTCTGATCTTCCACTGAAGATGACTTTGAGGTGTTAATCATTAACTGTAAATAAATTAGACTGGCCTATATCCTTCTCTTAAAAATGCAAGTGGTATAACTTAGTTACTAGGAAGGATACTTGTAAATTTGGATAGACTATCTAGGGATAGGCTATCTAGAATAGTATCTAGTCTTTGATAATCACATAACTGCAATAAAGTTTATAATACAACATGTCTGAGCGGATATTTCTTTTTAACCTGGCCTGTAGATGGATTATCTGTGAAGCCTTATGTAGGCCTGCCGGATATAATTCAAAGAAACATTCACATCCTCTCTTTTGGATATTAACAGGCACTTAGACTACATGATATTGTATAGCAGTGAAAAGTACATGTTACTTGTTGAAATTGCAACAGTAAATACAATAAGAAATTTGTACTGAATAAAAACAAATATAAGCACATATAAGTGTGTATATAATGTATATATAATATTTATATGTATTATATGTATTTATATATAATGTATATATATACATTATATTTTGGCTATTTAAAAATATAGAGTATGTTGTCTGTGTTTTGAAAGAGCAGTCTCTATACAAGACAGAAGTAAAGAAGTTTCTGGACTAACCAGAAAATCACTAAAGAGCTCAAGCAAAGTTATCTTTCCCGAGATTCTACTGAGGCTTGTCTTAGGAAGACTGTGAGTCTCCCTTTCAAGTTTTTCAGTCTGTCCTATGAGACATATGAAGGCTTATCTGTGCTTAAACAGTTAATCCTTCTAAAAATTAAGTAAAACGGGCATAATTCACTTAGCTTGCAGATTTTCTGCTTTAAATCTGCCCACAAAAGAGTAGGGCATTTTGTTTGTTTGCTTGTTTGCTTGTTTTCGCAGGGAGGGAAAGGGGAAATGTCTTCGTTTATAAAGCAAAACATATTGTACTTGTAAAAGGCATCTTTATGTTAGCAGAATTCTCCTTACTTTTCCTGGACTAATTATATTGCTCCCAACACTAGGGTCTTAAGTTTCAAAATATACATGTTTTCTATCAACACAGTTATGCTAGCCAGATATTATGTTCAGCGTTCCCAAGTAATTTTGTTACTTGCCTGCCAAATGTTTTTAGAGGATCATTAAAATTCCTTACCCATACTGTTTAAGAGCTCCTGATATGTTAACCTTCACCCTGTTGAATAATAATAATTAATTCTTACTCTTTGTTTTCCACTCCTTAGCTAGCTTCTGATCCGTGACTGTATTTTACTTCACATCAAATGAATACTTGATTCCTCAGTAGAATCTCAAGGGAAACGTTGCCATCATCTTTAGAAAGTCTAAATCAATTATAAGAAGTACTCTATTTTATTGCAGTGTATCTGACAAATTTATGTGCATAAAAAGTTTAAAAAGCTACAGAGTAGATAATAGCCTTCCATTAGCAATGACAAAAAAAAGACAGGCAATACCTCACCTCCAGTATAATGTCAACAGGAGTTGTACTTTCTGTGGATTCTAAAGTAAAAATACATTCTTAGTAGTTGAAAGAGCATGGAGTAAATAAAGAGCTATATTCTTGGTTCCTCTCTTCGTCGGATCTTTATGATGAAAGTCTCCTATAACATATCATAAGCTTTTTTTTTCTCAATTTAGATTTGGAACTAATAACTTTTTAAGAATTCTTCTGCAAATCATCTCCGGGGAAAGATTATTTATTTCTATTTCTACTATTTCTTATGATCTACCTGGAAGTTACTGTAGTTCACGGCGAACTATAAACAACTATAGACCACATAAAATTTACCTTGATGTCCATGACACTGCATAAGCTAATTTTCTTTTTTTCAAGCCTCCTAATGATTAGATTTTTAAATGTGTGATTCATTAAATATGTGGATATCTCCTCAAACTTTACATACTTGAAATTCAGGTGTATTAGTTCACTTATGAGAGCTAGTCATCCAGAGTCTTTACAATCATTGGAGAAAAAGACTGCTTCAAGAGCCTTACTCATCTCAGTAAAAAGTACATATTTAAAATACATCACAAGAATTGTGACCTGAAAATGCCTTTGCATTTCCACTGACTAAAGTAGAGATTCAAACAACTTACAACAAAACAAACAACAAATTCTTAGCAAAACGACAAATGAAGACCACGCTAGAAATCTGGGAATTAGCAAGTTGCCAATCCCTGCTTCTGGTCAGGGCTTAATTCTGAGAAAACAGAACCCTGATTATAAGAAAAAATAAAACAAAACAAATCTTATTTTAGTTAAATTTAATTTGAATTATGAAATAAACATTTAAAAATTTTTATTTTTTGATGGAATATAAGATATGCATATATTTCATTTTCTATGTATAATAAGGCTAAGACCCTAAAACACCATGTCTGTGAGCTGCTTTTTGCTGATGATGCCGCCCTTGTTGCTCATACAGAAGCAGCACTGCAGCATTTAACATCCTTTTCAGAGGCTGCTGAGTTTTTTGGGCTGAAAGTCGGTTTGAAGAAGACAGAAGTTCTCTACCAACCTGTAACTCGGGAAGTCTTCCATCATCCCCACATCACCATAGGCAAATCAGAGCTTAAGTCAGTCCAAAAGTTCAACTATCTAGGAAGCATTATTTCCTCAGACGGTAAGATTGACATGAGATAGACAACAGGTTAGCAGAGGCATGCAGAGCTTTTGGAATACTTTATAAAAGAGTCTGGTGCAATAAACACCTGAAGAAAAGTACAAAGATTAGTGTCTATAGAGCCATAGTACTGTCTACTCTTTTATATGGGTCTGAATCATGGGTCAGCTACCACCACCACCTGTGACTTCTCGAACATTTCTATGAGTGCTGCCTCCCTACAATCCTAAACAGCCACTGCACTGATTACACGACTAATGTGGCTGTCCTTGAACAGGCAGGGGTCACCAGCATTGAGGCCGCGCTGCTGAGAACGCAGCTGCGCTGGGCAGGGCACCTCTCCAGGATGGAAGATCATCGCCTCCCTAAGATAGTGCTCTATGGTGAACTCGCCACTGGTGAGAGGAGATACAAGGACACCCTGAAACAATACCTCAGCTTTGGCCGTACTGACTACCATCAAAATCCACTCTGGCCTCTAATCGGGAGACATGGAGACGCACCATCCATGACGCTGCTGCTCCCTTTGAGAACACACGCAGAACCAGTCTCGAAGAGAAAAGACAGAGCAGAAAGAACCGTGCCTCACCAATACTGCCTAAGGAGACCTTCCACTGTGCCTTTTGCAACCGGACTTGTCTTTTCTGCATTGGTCTTTTTAGCCATCAGTGCACTTGCAGCAAACGTGGGTAAAGCCCTTCCCACATCTTCATTCGCAAAGCCTAGCCATGATGATGATGATGTATAATATCAAGAAAAACAAACAAACAAAAAAAACTTTGGATATTCTGTTGTCTCATCATTTGTATTAGTTATTTTCTACTCTAAATCTTTTAAAATTTCATATTAACAAACTCTACTCTCAAAAAAGTAAATATCAATCAACAATAACGTCTTCCTTTCATTTCAATGTGTTAATGACTTTCTTTGCATAAATACTGAAACTTCAGTAACTCAAGTACTTCCTACTCAAACTGAGATAGTCATTCAGCAACAGGTATCGTACAGAGATTATTTTAAGGAAAATCACTGTATATACAGAATTGATGTTGTACATTTTCTGCAAAGAAATACTCAAAGGGAAAGTTTATACCTATTCACATCTACTAGTTTTGTGTGGCCTTTTGACGTAACTCAGTTTAGATCCTTATACTTAATAAACCTTTTGAGAATATGTCCTGGACAATGAGGTGCACAAAATGTCAAAAGATTATCCATTTTATTCTGTCTTCGCAATATTCCTCTGACTTATTTAGAGCATAAACCACTCTAAAATTTGGCAATCATGTCACCAGATCATGACTTGAGTGTTCATTCTTTCATCATTCTTGGTAACATCAATAAGTAAAATAAATGCAATACTTTTTTTTATTATTAAGTGTTTTTTTTAACTCTCTGAACTTTCTTAAATCTTTGAAATACTTCTCAGATTAATATAAGATATGGAGATATCACTGAGAGTGGCACTTATGTCACCTGTGTCTGCCAAAAATAAGGCATTAGATACAAACCAGTAATCAAAGATTCTTTTGCCAATGGAAAGATTCCTTGCCAACATCGATTCATCTTAGGCACTTATCATTCTTTGGAAGGAATCAGTCATTCACCTGGAAATGCCTCTTTCCCTCCACTGAGAACAGAAGAAGTCTAGATGAACAGCTCAAATTAAATCACTAACCCTGCTTACTCCCAGTCTATGGAAAAATCAAAAGAAAATGTTGGTTTCTGCTCCTTTTTCCTTCCCTGCTCCCAGTTCTCCTACAATTTAGAGACTATTAAATTAATTGATGCCAGATTTTAGGCCATCCCCACAATAATTACGCAATGACATTGTATTTAATTGAACTGTATTCATTAATTGTAACACTACAAAAATTATATGTGAAAAATTATATTATTTTGTTAGAACTACACTTCACATTTCAGTATTAGTAAGATTTTCACCACTAGCTTTTAGTTCCACTTTATTTATTAAAGTTAATCTAGCTATCTTATTTTTTCCTCATCTGAACATAAATGTTTAATAAAACAGCAAAGTTAAATCTTACTGAAGAACTGTTATCATAAATTTTCAGCAACCACCTTAAAAATATAGCACTCAAAAATGTAATAGTTCTGTATCATTTAAGAAAAAAATATTTGAGTTTTCAATTTTTCATGACATTTCACAATACTAGTGTTAACTGATGGTTTCTAAAATATGTGTTTTGACAAAAGTAATTAAAGTGTGGACATTTTGAGTTATTCTGATATTGGAAACTAAAGCTTGTCTGCTTTATTTCTTCTCATCCATCAATTGATTCATTCACAGTGACCTTAAAACTACTCTGGCATACTCACCTTGAAGGTGAATTCTAAAACTTTGATTAGCAGCTTGTGCTTTTTTTCTCTGCTACTCTTTTGGCAGGAAAACTAAAACAGAGGCATTGCTCTTTTAGGAGTTGGTTAGAAAAACCTGGCAGAGATTTGTTTCTTTAATCAAAGGAAACATCCCTGAAGGGTATAAAGTAAACAAATGAGGAAAAGGAGATGCTAGATTTCTTTAGAAGATAATCAAAACCCAGATGCAGTCTCAGATAAAAAAGAAAGTATCGAACTAACGAAAAATTATTGTCAAACTTATTTTAAGCCATGCTAAAAGCTAATTCACCTTTTTTATTAGGAAGATTTGTTTTCCAGGCCTGACTTTGGGCTTCCTTCCTCCTTTTTTCCTTTGGCCTCTCCACATTTGCATGGTATATATAATATACTTCATTGCTTGTAATGTAGCTATCTAGTGTTTCATAGGGTCTCCAAAGTTTTGGAGAAAAAGTTTGGCTGGTATAAACACTTTTGTTAAAACTGCCCAAAGAGATAGTATTATTCAATGTGAGCTTACTACTAGCAAGAAGATGATCACATTGGATTTGTTTCTCTGTTTTTACTGAAAGCATTTTGAAATTTTAAAATGAACTGCAATGTCATCATCTGCCATTTATAGTAGACCACCTTATTAACAGAAAAAAAAATTATATTAGAAAAGGTGAAGTGTAATGAAACATATATATTTTCACAATCCCCCAAAATTTAAAATTTCATCAAAGATAGAATATAAGGCAAACACAGTGAAAGAGAAATGTGATACATTTTGAAACAGGATTAGCCTCTCCTTCTTAAGTAATACACTAATGAGGTAAAAATAATAGTATTTTTCAGGTAGTCTAAGCATTAAAGTACAGTTTGCTTCTTTCGGCCATCTTGAAACAGCATATCACAATATGAATGATAGAATCACAGAATGGCTGGGGTTGGAAGGGACCTCTAGAGATCATCTAGTCCAAAGTCCTTGTTCAAATAGGGACACCTAGAGCACGTGGTACCCAAGGGTGGCACCCAAGCAGGTTTTGAAGATCTCCAAAGAAGGAGACTCCGCTACTTCTCTGAATAGCCTGTTCCAATGCTCTGTCACCATACCAGGAAAGAATGGACAGTTTGAAAAGATGCCTTTATATCAATATAAAGATTGCAGCTATATAACCTAGACTTTGAGAGAAAGCTTTAGTATTTATGTTTTTAAAAACTCCTGCTTCTAAAGATTGTCTCTGAATTAGCTGACATTGAGAGCCTATGACCTTAAAAGACTTTTGTCTTATCCTCCATCATACTATTTCTGTTCCACAAGTCCTCCTCTAAAATGCTATGTTCTTTCTGAATGAAAAGAAATTCTAAGCACTTCATGCCGTCAATAAAGATTTGTTATTTTGTTATTTCAGCATGTCACATTCTTAAGCTACCAAATGCAATGGATCAAAATGATCCAACACTAGCTTCCCAGATAATGTTTATTATGATGTACAGCACACTTTCAATGAATGGTACTTAAAACAATCTCTCAGCCTCTAGCTATACTTCTTGCTAAGGATTACATCTTGGTAATGATTATACACATGTATTTGCATATACACCTACAGACAGATCTCTCTGTTATCTCAGGATGGATTATCTGAGTCATGCATCATGAGAACAATCGATAGAGACAACGCAAATTGGTTATTTTGAGTGTAGAACCATGAAATCTAGTCAGGTTTCTTTCAGCTAAGTTTGCAGCTTAATATAGCAAAGCCACTCTTTACAAAGCAGATTTGAATATTTCTGGAACTGTTGCAAGCAGGAGAGCTGGGAATAGCAATACTGTCTTTTAGCTGGGCACCCTGCACTAAGGAACCGTGCAGGAAATTGCACAGCTGCTGCTGTGGACAGTTGCTGTCCCATGTCAGCATGCAAGATTCTTTGGTCAAGTAACAAATACAAAGTAGATGCAATGGTGGGAACAGACTGAATGAAGCAGACTTCCCTACTGCACTGCTTCCTTAAAGGAGGCTTTTGTAATATATCCATAATATGGGATCCGGGAGCTTTCCTGCTCTAGAAACTGCAGGGGAAAAGATTCCCCATCCTGGGACGTTGGAGAATTTCATAGAAGACCTTCTTCCTAATGCAGGCCTAGCATGTTAAAAACAGATCATTAGAGACAGATATCATAGCTATATCACCACTCTGCTGATAGTGGAATACTGGCTTTCCATTAAGGCTTCTTCCAGTCCTTCCCTAAAGTCATTGTACTACTACTTCTATTGATGCAAAGAGATATGGGAATTCAGGGATCTTTTTGAAAAAGTAATATATATTTTCTGTTTTCTTCCATTTAATGTTACTCATAAAAAGTGCATAATGAATCCCTGGTAATTCATTGGCTTTTTTTTTTATTGGTATATTTTTAAGGCTCCAAACTTGCTTTTTTTTTTTTTTTGATTGATCACTGTACATGCCTAGCTGCAGCATCACTATGTAATTTGCCAGAACCACTAGCAATAATGGGATATATTTCATAATTAAAGATAAGATGAAAATTGTGAATAAATATTTAGAATATATGTATGTGATCCTAAAAGAGTTCAGACTGTGAAACTACAAACATTTCAAGCCAAAACATTCAATGTCTTTAGTTCTATTTCAACCTTCTTTGGAATCTTCTGCTTTAACACTTAAAGCATAATATGCTTTTTATCTCACAGCCTATGATCTATATTTACTTATATAGGATTGTTTTTGAAAATATATTAATATTAGACTGTAACTTTATGGAGAAGTTTGCAGTATCCCATTAATTAATCTTTCACTTTAGCATTTCATGAATAACTATATCTGTAACCACTTACATAAAAAAGAGGTAACATTCCAGAAATTATTCTGCATTTGCTCATTTATATCCTGATCCAATCTACATTGTAGTAGATGGGAGATTTTCCAAGATGTACTGCCAAGCACTGAAATACGAAAAGTTCCAAATGGAAATAAAACAAGGAATGTTAACAGGATAAAACACTTGAGCAGTTTCTCAAGGAACTTAATAGATTTTCCACCACTTGAAGTCTAGTTCCAAAGACTGAAAGATTTTTCAATACCAATGTGTGTTATTGAATGTAAAATGACTAGAGTTGAATAAGCAAACCTCTTTTTTTCCCCCGTGAAACATTATGAGATTACCCAAGGGAACGAATGGGAAGAGGAAGATCTTCACAGCTAGTCAGGTGGACATGTGAGATGTGGAAAAGTTGGTGTTTGGTGTCTGCTAGAATCAAGTATGAGGAGGATTCATTGCTCATTCTATGAAAATAATCTGGGATGTGGGATAGTGAGGCCAAATAAAACAAAAATGATGATCACAGAGTTTTCAAGGAGTCTTAGAACTGGATTATCATATGCCTTAGGTTTTAAGAGTAAAGTTCCACTTTATCACTTCCAATACTTCTCCAATTACTACTTCTATGAAGTAGCTAATAACATCTACTGAAAGTTCGAGGACTGTGGACTACTACAGGAGTCTATGAGTCATCACTTTGAGTTACTCTGTAAGTGAGAGCAGAAGAAGTGACAAACTTTCCTTGCATTGTGCTTCAGCCTCTTGAACCTATGAGGTCTGAAGTCTCATAAACATAATGTAGTACCCTATGTCTGCAAAGATGAGATATCTTATGACTGTGTACAAGAAAAATATAATAATGTTCTTAGAAAAAAGGAAACAAAAAACAGAACACCTTTAATATAGGTTGTCCCCTTTTCTTCTCCATTTAGTCTTTCTTTCTCTTTCTTTCTTTCTTTCTTTCTCTTTCTTTCTTTCTTTCTTTCTTTCTTTCTTTCTTTCTTTCTCTTTCACTTTTCACAGACTCTGAAAAACGGATAGTTGCTCCATATTTTCAGGCAAGCAAACCAAAGAAGGCTACTGGGTATCCCCAAAATCCCTTTTTTTTTACATGCTCAGTAGATACTTTATAAATTACATTAACTGATCCAGAACATCTGAAAAATAGTTGTCAAGGTAAGCAACAATTTTCTTTGTGACATAGAAGACAAAGTGGTAACAACCATTTTAATTAATATCACCCCTTCTGCCACCTTCAGGGTCCATCCATTCCATTTTTACCCACTTCTTTACCCGGTTTCTGAAAAATGATTCTGCTGAAAAGAAAGAATAGCTGATCTTTGACAGAGTTTTTTGCAGTGTTCTTGAACTACCTTCAATATGTCAGCAGTTTCTTTGTATGCTCTTTCTGTATTCTTAGCCTCTCATAATGGTAGCATTATGTCTACGCTTTCCTATTTTCAGTTTGTTGATATGATGTAGAAGGTTGTCCTGCCATCTGTACACCCTCACAAATTTGGCTGATTCCAGCTTTTTCTTATAACAGTAAACCATGTACTTTAGGACAATTATGTTCACAAGTATCATGGTTTACCATATGAAGATCCATATCCCCACGGAAATGTGGGGATATAAATACACATGTATTTATATGTTTATTAGCACTTCCTAACATGTGTTCTGCAGAAGAACATGGAAAACTCAATAGGACTGCATTAGTTACTTCCTCAACTCCCACCCTTCTTGGATCTATATATTGTTCAACTGCTCCACGTTCTGAAAATATATCTTTGACTTTTCTAATTAATCAGAAAAAAATATATATCTATATATATACCAGTCCAAAATCCTATCTTGTAACATAGAAGTTTAGCTTGTCTCAAGCCACAGTTTACAAACTCTACAGGCTACTGGTACATAGACACATCTTGTCTTATCTGACCAAATGCCTGGTTCACCTCATAAATATAAAAAAATCTCTCTTCTGAAATTGAAAAATTTCAAAGCATTTATTTTTCATAAAAAAAAATATTAACAACATATAAATCTGAGGTAGTTATTAGTTTCTTGGTCACAGCAACTAAACAATTATAATCCTTACTAACAAGGTAAAACAAACTGTCTGCCAAACTGCCAGAATAAATAAATAAATAAAATAATTGCTACTTCAGCTGTGCGTCATAGATGTTCATACAATGACTCTCTTTAAACTGAAAATTTGTTGTGATCCGCAGTATATCCTACTACTCTAACTTAACCATTACTCAGAGCTATAGAGAGTACTCTAGTTGTCTCCTCACCTGTACAACTGGCAAATAAAACTGATGCACAGGTACCTTACTTTCCATGTCTCACAGAAGTATATAGTTTTACTTTGCAAGGCAATATACCACTGCCTGAGAAAAAAAATGTAATCTATGTTAACACAATTCAAAAAATGTAAGCAGACTCAAAGAGAGTTTAGAAAAAAATTATGAACAGTTGGTCTATCAGGAGCTATTAAACTCTGTGAATAGAATACAATCTGCCTCAACAAGTTCCAGGAAGCTGGGAGGTTTTAAGAAGAGAATCGATCTACACATGTTCTTCCATTTTTCCTTAAACATATGAAAGTGGAAAATATTTGAGACAGGACATTGGAACATTGGCTCGAATGGACTTTTGGACTGACTCAAGAAATGTATATATGATCCTAAATTGCATATAACCAGTACTCAGAGGTCCATAATAAATATCAGATGGCATAAACCAAAAAGAAGGATCTGCTTCCAATCCTTTGACCCCCACAAAGGACTGCTATATTGTTTCATAGTTCCTATGGATCTTAATTTGTTCTCTTCAGAAAATGTAACATTGTCTATAAAATACACTCAGGATGGGAAGAACACGCAATTTAAAGATCTGCCATTTATTTTCCATTGTTATTACTCCAGATTTATCCAGTGATATTCATCTTTCCATTTTAAATTTCATGAAATTCTCCTGCTCATAAATATTGCTCTTTAACTAGATAATCTGTCATGCTGATGACTGCTCATCTTTGTTAATTAATATTGCCCATGTCCATATTTTTGTTTATTTTCATTTGCTTCCTAATTTTCCTTCAGTCTTAACAGAATAGATTCCTAAGTATTCATGCTCAGAAATAGTTACTACAAGAATGGTCATGTTCCATACTGGAACATCATACATTTCCCCCTTCTTCCAGATATCTCATTCTCAGATCACTCTTATTAATATATAATCAGTCCTCTCTCTAAAAAGAGAGCCTTTTTCGCTCGAAATGGAGCCATCATCAGTCTAATTAAGACTGGTATGAAACTTCTGAGGATGAATTTCCTGTGACCATTCTAAAAATACTGTGTGAAATCTCTACCATACCTTCTTCATCAATTTATCAGATTTATTTCCTCACCTAGAGTAGATCCCCCAACTCCAAGGCACCACACAATTCATAATCTAGTTCAAATATCACTTGATCTAAATACTTAGAATAAATACTTATGTATTCCCATTAAGGGACATGTGCTCACTGTGATCCAGGTGCTCACTGAAGCTTTCTTTGACTTACAGAATCACAGAATCACAGAGTGGTTGAGGTTGGAAGGGCCCTCTAGAGATCATCTAGTCCAACCTCCCTGCTCAAGCAGGGTCCCCTAGAGCACATGGCACAGGGTGGCATCCAGGCGGGTTTGGGAGATCTCCAGAGGAGACTCCACAGCCTCTCTGGGCCGCCTGTTCCAAGGCTCTGTCACCCTCACAGGAAAGAAGTTCTTCCTCACATGGA
>JAUBNY010001046.1:303679-317207 GCA_032275445.1 Crypturellus soui
CACAGGGTGGCATCCAGGCGGGTTTGGAAGATCTCCAGAGAAGGAGACTCCACAGCCTCTCTGGGCAGCCTGTTCCAAGGCTCTGTCACCCTCACAGGAAAGAAGTTCTTCCTCACATGGAGGCGGAATTTCCTGTTTTTCAACTTATACCCATTACCTCTCATCCTGTCACTGGCCACCACAGAGAAGAGTCTGGCCTCATCCTGCCTACAATCACCCCTCAGGTACTTGAACATGTTGATCAAATCAACCTTCTCAACCTTCTTTTCTCCAGACTAAACAGGCCCAGCTCTCTTAGTCTTTCCTCATACAATAGATGCTCCAGTCCTTTAATCACCTTCATGGTTCAGCTGGACCCCCTCTCTAGAAGCTCCATGATCCTCTTGTCCTGGGGAGCCCAGAACTGCACTCCAAGTGCAGCCTCACCAGAGCTGAGGAGAGGGGCAGGATCCTCTCCCGCCACCTGCTGGCAATGCTCCTCCTGATGCAGGCCAGGATCCCATGGGCCTTCTTGGCCACGAGGGCACGTTGCTGGCTCATGATTAATCTGTTGTCAACCAGAACTCTGAAATCCCTCTCTGCAGAGCTGCTTTCCAGCAGGTCAGCCCTTAATCTGTACTGGTACCTGGGGTTATTCCTCCCCAGGTGCAGGACCCTGCACTTGTCCTTGTTGAACCTCATAAGGTTCCGCTCTGCCCCACTCTCCATCCTGTCCAGGTCCTTCTGAATGGCAGCACAGCCCTTGGGAGTGTCGGCCACTCCTCCCAGTTTGGCGGCATCTGCAAACTTGCTGAGGGTGCACTCTGTGCCCTCATCCAAGTCACTGATGAACAAGTTGAAGAACAGGGGGCCCAGGACTGAACCTTGTGGGACACCACTTGCTACAGGCCTCCAACCACCTGGCACCTATATCTTTAGCTATGTGAGAAACAAGAGTAAGAACTCAGTCTTCTTGTTGGCTAAAACTATAATCCAATGATAATCCTAGATGTTAATTTTCAAATATTACATTTCACAAATAACACCACATACAACTTTTTTGATTGTTTAAGGCAGCACTGACTCACTCAGACCTTCAGGTGGGATATTTTAAAGAGACTACACTTGCCTATATTCCACATTTGCCTGCATTTATAAAGTAAAAGAATTCCAGGTACATAATCATAAGAAACAAAATCTATCTTATCTTCCCATTATCTCTTGCCTTTTGTTGTCTCACAAGAATCTAAACATTTTCTTCAAAAGAAGAAGAATGAAATAACACAAAATGTATTTTTTTTATATATAGTCATATACATGCATTTTTACTTATATACATTTCTGCATGTAGGAGAAATCTAAATTTTGAGACTTAGATAAATTGGCAGTTCTCAGTTGTTGTTTAAACATAATTTGTTTTAATAAATAGATGCTTAGCAGTGATAATTAAACCAAAGGAGTGGCCAAAGGACTTCTACATAGCTATTTGGTAATTTCACTGAGCTTAGAGACTAACGAAACAGATGTCTATAAGGTTGTTGATCTCAAAGAAAGGCTGTTTGATTGCAAAATATTATTAACTAACCTTAGAGATTTTTGTAAATGCACATTATTATGTTAAGCTTTTGAAAAACAGAGTTGAAGAGAATTCATTTTATTAAAAATGAATGCATTTTATGAACCACCTGTTCACAGATTGAAAAAAATATATATATCATGCAGCAATTGTCTTCAGAAATTCAGGTCATATGGTCAGCCCCTGAATTAATTATCTGATCAAGACTGATTGGGGTGAGACCAAATAATCACTCATTAGTATTCAGCACCACTAGCAAGCTGCATTTTGCATGCTACAGTGTAGGCTGCCCTTTTTCATTTTACTCAGTCTCCTTTTTGGGTTACACCGCATTGTTCTGCATGACTGGGAAATGAAATTGGAAATGGGAAAAGAGAAGTTTGGAGAATAGAGCAGACATGACTTTATACAAAAAAATGCATCTTACACAGTTTTGTCTACTGAACAATCTGTTCCTATAAACCTACGCATACTGCTCTCTCTGGGAAGCCAGTAGGAATTCTGGGCTTAGAGAGTTTGCAGCATCAAGCATTAATTAGTTCAAATTCTTCAAAGCTACCATTCCATGTTTAAATGTTCCATTTTGTAACTGATTAAACTGCAAAATAATATTTCCTCTTGCCCACAAGGCTTGTAACTTTTTTTTCCTTTTTCTTTGGTCTAACCAGCTCAATATAGTAATTCAGTAGCCACACCATTTTACACTGCATAGTACAGGATTCTTGGACACGTATAAGAAGAGTAGCTCATTTTTGCTCAGAAAAGTGATATACATAACTTGCATTAAGGTCCTGTATGTTATGTAGAAAAGACTAAATTCACATTGCAGTGTTCTCTGACTGTCTGTCCACACGCCTATGCGTGAAGTAGTAAGTTAAACCCAGGACTATTCTTTCATAATAAATGGAACAGAACAGCTGCATTCAAGCTTGGAAACTACTCTGTCACTGAAATTGGATGTCTGCATCAGGAATGTGCTTAATGGGAAAGGTTTTTGTTCTAAAATAACACAAAATCCTTGTTGGAGATTTATTTTGGAGAATATTAATTGGTAGAGCTATGGCAATGCCAAGGATCAATTGAACAATTCAGCTGAAATTCCAGAACTTGCAAAAGTTGATGGGCACTGTCTTACCCCAAAAATATAGACATTCATTTGTGTTCTTGTAATAAATAACTAGTAAATAGTAAACACAGATCAGATGAATTCATGAAAAATTTGGGGATACTATGAAACCAGAAATAATCATTCTGGAGCAAAGCATTTGTATTTATACATTTAAGTGTCACAATTTTGTTCTGACTTCTAACAAAAAACTCCATAACAAAGTTCAGGAGGAGCTAAAATAACTTTTTTTTTCCCTCTTCTAAATAGCTTTGCAACAATATTTTGCTCTCCATAATCCACCAAGAAATCAGTAGTGCTTCACTATTTATATATTTTTTGTTTGTAAAATAGGATTTATTTCCCTACAGATTTCAGAAGAACAGTTAGAGGGATCAACCATATTTACCAGTCTATGTTTGCCAAAATGAGACAGAAATCCTCTAGACTGTGATTTTCTCCAAGGTGTCCCTTGCTTGATCTGAAATATGATGTCTATGACACTTAACTCTCATATTTGACCATAACAAGTGGTGACAGAATTCAAAATGTACTTGTATGCTTTCTGTAGACTCTCAGATTCCTTTTGACTTTTTTTCCAAAGTCAGTTTTTCAATTTGGAGTTCATCAGCTGTCATTTAACAAAGCAGATTACAGTAAAGGTGACTTTATTCTAGAAGAGACTGTCAAAGAACCTCAAGTTGTTACCAAGTAGTCTGAGCAATCTTTTGAAAAATTCTCCAGAATCTTCTGCTAAATTTAAGTCCTTCAATCTGAAAGGTTCTTCAGCATTCTGCACTTTGGGGACTTCACATCTTTGGATGTGTTATTTTTTTATATATGAATCAAAAGTGTGCTTTTGGAGTAACATCCCCAATCATATCCATTTGCTTTGATTTGCATTGTGTGTCAGTGTTGAAGGACATGAGCTGGTTTCTCATAGAAAAACTAGACTAGAAAAATAGACTAGAAAAATAGACTAAATAGAAAGAGGCACTGTAGGACTTTACTCAAAGCCTTCAAATGATCAGTTCATGGGATCACGCTAAAGCTAACTCAAAGGCCCTCCTAAATGCATCTCACAAGAACACCACAAATGAAGAGCAAACTCTACAGGTCTGCTGTTAGTTGTGTACACTACTTACAAATTTAGACATAGTCATTCTTTGATTAGGACCTCTTTTGAAACCTGAAATCCATTTTCTGGCTATTTACTTTAGTACCTAGTAATGACAAGTCAGATTTCTCTAGTAGTTTGTATGTGCTTTTCCCAAGTTACCATCAAAGTTGGATGACTGAGTTTGCCCATTATTTTTTCAGGAAGCGCATGCCAAATACAAGCAAACAGACCTGCACTTTTAGAGTCTGCCCTATTAGAAGCTTCTGAGTACAATCCCCTTCATTTGCAAGAATCTAAAGTATAAAAACTAAGACCAAGTAATAAAATCCACATATGTGCTGCCTCCATTCTCTAGCCAATCTGAAGCACCCTGGGGCTAAGGGAATCATGCCTTCTGGAAAGAATCATGAGCTTCCACTTTGCTTTCTTCCAGGCCACAGACTCTTTCTGTCTCAGCTTGTCTCTTCTGATCTTACATATAAATAATTTTCTTCTACCTTTGCTACAGAAGTCTGATGAGCTACTGCCAAGTGCTACTGTATCCTATATATATCCCTGTGAGTCTGTTTATATCTCAGTCATAGATTTTTGTGACTTTTTTGGATTTCAGGAACTCTCTGTTCTTTCACAATTTTTCAGATTAACTTAATTTACACAAATCTCAGCTCTCTCACCTTCCAAAGCCTTTGGAGAACATAAGAAATAATCTGGAAAACTTTAATTCCCTGTTTTGATAATATATTTTCCATAAAATACTGTTCACTAAATCCAAGACAAAGTGCATATGTAGGTCCTATACTAATTTTAATGAACCTCCCCAGTCCTTATCTAATGGGGCATCATCCCCAGCTCTGGTCAGTTTAACTCCAGGTCAGTAAACTCCAGCAGTGCCTACTTCAGAGCTAGGGAATGTCAGTATCTATGGCCTGGCTGGAGCTATGGAGCCCAAGAAGCCACTGCAAGACTTCCAGGCACTGAGGCCTAATTCTGAAGCAGAAAGTCTGGAAGTGCTGACACTTCTCACCTAAACTGGGGTTCTGAAGGCTTCCAGAAACCCTGCTGCTTTATGAGGCTTCATTTTTAATAATAAACCCAGGAAATTCCAGAAGACGAGAACAGTACTAATGCAGCACCAATATTCTTGGAATTACCTCACCAGCTGAGTCGTTCTGGCAGGGGCCCAGTTCAAATAGTGGGGAAAAGTGTATTTAACTGATATGAATTAAGACAAGACATGTAATTAATATCTGTCAACATAATTTTAAGAAAAATAGATTGTGCAATATGGTCTCCATCTTTAGTGAGAGTGAAAGTTTGAGAGATTAAGTCAAATGAATAGGTGTAACGTGCATACTTTTACAAAATATTTGTTGCAATCTGAGACATTGCATTGTACTTTGTATGATAATATGACTAAATATACTGATACACAAGTCAACTAACAGATATTTATCATAAACTAGATATCAACATTAAGCCATCATTATATCAGGAAGATGTTATCTTGCACATGCACCTGAAAGTAGACTTCATGCTTTTCAGGCTTTTTATCAGTTGCTCTGTGCTATTTTGGCACTTTTCTCCTTGTGAGCAGTGGGTCTGATTCAGAAATAAATGTTAATCTAAAAAGCATGAGCAGTCTCATCAAACTCCATTGGATTCTCAATGATAAAATAAGGACATAAATTTGAAACTGTTTAAATGATTCAAATTAAATGCATGATTAAGGATTTTGCAGAACTGAGGGCCTCCACATTTTTATCCTCATGCATTTGTATATGAATGCAATGAGTAAAATATCTGACTAATCATCTTATTCTCCAGTAATTTGTTACAGGCTTGCTATTAGTTGAATATCTTTTTCCCCTTGACAAGACTCCTGAGAAAGCAAGATGAAGTTAAGTCTTTTATCACTATCTCAAGTTTATCATTCCAAATGTTCTTATTATAGTGATTTTGGAAGCAAGCATATTAAGGCAGAGATATCACAAAACTAATATACGAAACGGTGTTGTCAAATATCATGCAAGTAAATTTAAGTGGTATCACAAATATCTCAGAGATAATTTAGGACTAAATAAAAATAAATAAGTCATTTCTTGAGCCCTAAGGCACCTTTAGATAGTAATAAACCAGAATGATAGCCTAAAACAGATACTGATACTTCCCTTAATCAAATAAGATCAGAACCAAGCCATCATTCCAGCAGAAAAAGTAGAATTTAATTAGCTTATCTAACAGTGTCATTTAGTGATTCAAAAGCTATGAAAGGTCAACGAATTTTGCCCTTATCATCTCATTATCTTCCATCACTAACAAGATATCATTAAGCAATTTCATGAGAGCAGGTAATGTAGCAACAGCCAGCAGCACTGTCATAATTGAAAGGGAAAATCCAGACTATTTTCGAATATTGATTTTTTTTATGTTTTCTTCCATTGAAATGTCTAAAGGCCACTACAGGCAAGATTTGGCAGAAGAAAAACAAATGTCTTTTTACCCCACTTCCATATTCGTTTCTGTTGTTCAAAAAGCCAATAGAACACTTGTTATCATTCTTGCTACTTGAACACATGTACTGCTAAGTATGCCTGAAGGCATACGCACAGAAATACTGCTGTATCTAAGACTACTAAAACAAGTACAATATAATATTCAACATTAAGTTATCTATCAATAGTGCCATTTTAGAGGTCTTGTCCCACCCTTGTGTAGCCACAGCATTGCCTCCCACCGCGCATTGCCTTCCCATGCAATAATACATGATCTTCCCCTGAAGTGGGGCAAAAGTCTGTGGCGGGAAACTCTAAATACTGTGAAGACCTGCCTTCACAGTAATCTGAATGAGGAACTGCACTCTGGAAAGTAATTTTGTGGAGTTACACGGAGCACTGCTGTGAGGCAAAATAGTAGCGTATTAGTTAAAATGATCTTTTTACATTCTTTAAAATCAATGCAAATTTAAGTTTGTCTTTTCTAGACGCACAGAGGGAAGGGAAACAAAAATAACATGCTGAGGTTATCTTCATCAGATTGTGACCGTTTTAACATAAGTCAAGTCGGCAGCCTCAACTGCATACTGCTGTCCCACTGAGAGGTTGTCAGGGTTTCTGAAAATACATGCTCTTAGTGAAAAAACACATATGCTCTCAAATGAGATGCTTTTTTCTCTCTCTCTGTTTACTGAGCCTCTCCGGTTTAAGTTGATTTGACTGTCTTTTTGTTCATGAAAGGCTAAAAAAGGGACGAGAGAATTCACTTATCTCACACTACACCATGACACAGTTTATATGGCAATCCTTCATTGTGAAAAGATGGAAAGTCAAAAGTCTGAGCTGCAATGGAAGTTATCTCTTAAAAAAACAAGATCAGCAGTTTTAGACTAGATAAGTGCTTGTCAGATAGGAAACCGCATACCCTGGCTGATAGCAGCACATGCCTGAGTCCCTGAGACAGGTGATGAGGCAGGGTGGGTAGATGTTCCTCCTGATCCTACTCCCTGCTGTCGTTGCTGCATCCATTTCTGCTCGCTTCCCACATCCAGCACCGAGGCAGACTTCTCCTCTTAACTAAGCCTTCCAGCACCCCAGAAAAATGAGAGCAGTGCCTGTTTCTGCAGGTGTGGGAGCAAGTGGCTTTCTTACTGGCTTTGGGCTCTAGTAACTGCTGCTACTTTACCATCTGCTGCTCCTCTTCCTGTCTCCAAGCAGCTGTAAGTAAAGCCACTGCATTCAGTTCACATTCCAAGTTTTTCTTAGCAACCACTATGGCTAAAAAAGAAAATCTTTTAATGAAAACTGAGATTCTGCTGTCATTCAGCTCTAGACATGAGCCTATTGACATGAACTGACCCTATCCAAGTGCCTATCCAAGCTGTGGCTGAGAGGAACTGTAGAAGAGAAAAACCAGCTGATCAGGAATTTTCCAGCAAAGCAGACTTCTTTTATTGAGAAAAGTTGATTCACTGAAGCTGAAAGTCAAGTTTCCATGGAAAAGTAAGCAGACAGCTCCCTAAATCTGCAACCCAGCTGGGAACCTGAGCAATACCAGAGCCTTGGATTTAGGTAGCCCTTTGCTACCTGGCGGTCTGGGAGACATGGCTGTCTGAGAGAGCCCTGAGCCATTCTTCACTCCATCACTTTCCCACCCCACCCACCTATCACTACCATCCCACAAGGAATAGAGGAGAATGTAAGCTGCCATAGTTTATGAGGTGAGATTCTGTCATTTTATGACTTACAGACCAGAAATGGTTGAATGCCACTGGGTTACAGTAAGAACTTTTCTAATAGCTAAACTTTAAAAGGTTAATTTCAAGACAAGAAATCCATGGGGTCTGGGTTGATAACTTTAGGAATTTTAACAGAGGAAATTGTGTGAGGAAATCCACTTAAAAGTGTTCATTACTGGTATGTATTAAGTAAGTGTAATATGTTTTTTTCCCAAACACTTTCACTATTTCTGCCTACTCAAAATATTGAAAACGGGAGTCTCAGAACAACATTTTGAAATCAGAACAAATATTTTTGCCTCTGTCCTTTTATCCATAATTTTAAAAATAATAGAAATGAAAACTGGAAAATGGATCACTTTAGTAGAATTAGTACATAAAATGAGGTTTGAACTATATTGTTTGAATAAGCAGCTGGTAATGCAGCAAAGAAATAAATGAAAATGCAAGTCAATGCATTAGATTAGAGGAGCCTTTGGAAGACATACTCTTTAAATGTACAAATTCTTTTTGACAAAATAGGCCAAAAGGCTTGTATCAATAATCTACCAATTAGCACTCACTGAATAAACATTAACATGATAGACCATAGCATCCCCAAAGGAAGTGTAATGATCAATAGTGACAATATTCTACAAATTAAGTTCTCTAATAGTATGCATTCACTTGATAGACTGGAAGGGTTTTGAAAGAGTACTGCCTTCTATCATGCCAATGATCCATGGATTAAGGGCTCACATTTATATAGTTCACTGTAATGGCTTTGAGGGAGCCATTAGGGTCTATCATGTCAATGATCCACGAATAATGAGAGTTACTTGAGAAGTATCTTTTAGTCAATGCTGCAGTGCTTCAAGGGTGTATCAGTGTGGACTAAAGATTACCAAATAATTGCACTTTAGCTAGCCCTTTGTATACTTATATTTGTGCAACGCAGAATCACATAAAGAATATGAACTTAAAAGGAAGCGCTACCTAAAGGGAGAAATTCATGTTTTATTTTCTTTCAGTTCCTGAGATCAATTTCTGACACCAGAAATTTCGGACGCCAGAAATTGTAAATGTTGCACAGTGTACATAATATCACCATAACTAAGGCAGCCTTTGCAGGGCGACAGTAATCAGAAATGTCATTAAGGGGGAATCAGCAGAGTTGTGAGTGTTTATATACTCTCCCAATAATGACTTAAATGGGTACCATTCAGTGTTATATGAACATCATTCTACCCTTTTAGTCTCAAATGTTGTAATAGATCTTGAAGATCAGAGAGGTATGTGCAACTCTATTGCACATGACAAACTTTTTGAACAAATCTTCCCAGAAACATCATGTCCGCACAAAGATTTAAAAGGCACAATTAACTTTAAAATATATTTTGAACTGATATAGGGTATTTTGATAGATGTCCAAATCTCAAGCACCCAAATTCCTAGTTTCGAGTGTGTCTGATGGCTAAAAACACTTTCTGTGCTAAGAATACTTTCCAGAAATGTCTGTACTAACGTGTTTCAATGCACAACTTATGAAGACATTGCTCAAGATTCCTCCGTCCTTCCCAAATTGTCTCTTTTTTTAGCAGTTATCTCCTCCTATTGAGGGAGTCTTGGCATGGGAGCATGTAAAGGGGGAGAAGGGAGATATGTCGTGTCCATATATGTCTTGGCAATATCATGTGCTATTTTGTTACTGAAAGCAAAACAGCGCTCTCACACCACTATTCTTTTGTCGTCATATTTGTGAGGGACTGCATGTCTGAATGCTACAGGTGCTCTTGGGAAAGAAGAGACATCTTTGCTGTAAGACTAGATGGTGAAACAAAGGGTCAGAAGGAAGGAGCTAAAGCTCCACAACTTGTTGTCTCATCCGACTGTTCTGGGAGGAAGACGAGAATAAGAAACATTTCCTGACTAATACTCCCACAGCCTACTGCAGCCTGCATGTAGGTAGCTTATAGAATTACAAATACAATGTGGGATCCAGCTGCTGCAGCTGCTCATTTGGACTAGATTTGATGGTTACCCCTTCAGCCAGTATAAATTTATGTATGGATCAAATGACATGTAATGCCAAGTGCTGGTAAAGCCACCAGGGCAGCATGCTGAGACTGTCACTGAGTTCTAGTTCAAGCTCCATTCAGAACCTCCCATTCCCTTCAGCAGGGTTTTGTTCCAGATGGAAGGTTGCACTTGTATCTCCAGAAGAGCTCAGCCTTTCTTTTAAAGCTGCAAGCAGGAAATAGGAAGTCATTTCAGCTAGTCTTTCTGTTCGATAACCCATGAACTCTCCTTCAATAATATAGCATAGCTGCACAAAACAAAATGATACCTGTGGCTAACCAACTGTTCCACTTTTTGCATTATTTTTCTACCTTGATTTTTCATTCTCTCCAGGCCAGAGGAGCTAGATGTAGTGGTATGACTATATACTGTAAAGCTAAGGAAATACACATAAAGCTGAGGATTTGGCCAGGTGGCAGGGCCTCATAAAAAGATTTGGTTTCCCTCCCTTCACAACTACCCTTTCTTGTTTCTTTATTTCTATTTAAATAAAATGGCATTATAGCCAATACCTTGAAATGTTAAAATAAGCCCTGATTTAGTGCTACCTCTAAGCAATTCAAATTAAATATATAATTGTTTATGGGTTAAAGAAAAAGGAGTGACTTAAATAGATTCCCAGAACAGTGGCTTTCTGTTATCCTTTCACATATTCATTTTTATTTTTTCAAACTATTTATGTTGAAATGACAACCATTCCCTACAGTCTTTCTCTGCTTTAGCATGTTGAATAAAGTCACAGTACTGAAATTCTGCTATTACAGTTTGTTCCCATGGTTGGGACTATGAAGTCATAAATTCATGATTATGAATTCGTTACACAATCAAGCTGAAATGTGGGGTAATAAGGGAGAACAATCTTATTCAGACAGCAATATTTTCAGCAATATAACAAACAATGAAGATTATTGTATCTAAAGAAAATTGCTTTTTTGTTCAGGTCTTCTCTTGACAAATAAACCTACTTGGCATATATAATGGCAGATCATCAGAAATACAGAAATCCTTGGCAAAGATATTGACTTTTGTCTGCCACCCTTATCATCAGTTTACATCCATGTTCTGGGGGCAGCTCCTGTATAGGGAGCATTAAAGGGAAAGTTAGAAAGGGGCAAAGATAAGGAGTACAGAAAAACCTAATCCTCCATTAGCATCCATCATCTGACCTCCTGCTTTGAGGTCTTACAAGAATTAATAGCTAGGAGGGGAGTTAGGAGCTTTCCAGTGCTCCTACCAGAGCACTGGGCAGAGCAAGCTGGTCTGTTTAAAAAGCACGTGCTGCAATATGCTTTTAGGTTGCCAAGTCAATAGATTGGAAGTTTGAAACTTGTGTTTGGTGCGGAGGCTTCCTCATAACTTCAGAAATAATCCAAAATGACTGGTTCACTTGAGCACCTAAAATGAAAATATCACTTGATAAAATATAGAAACAGTCATGAGAGGAGCAAATTTATTCTCTGAAAAACCTGTTTCTGTGGTCATGCTTATAGCATGACAAATGACTCGTGAGATTTAGGCAAAGAAACAGTTTCTGGATCTTGACTAGTCTTAGTCAACAAGATATTTGAACTAAAGTTTTTACTCTGTGCTTGAATACAAGTTTATGCATGTCGAGAAGATTTAAAGTCCAAAGATGTTTATCTGTTGAAATTAGGTGACAAGAAAGGTGACATATGAGGATCATAAATTTGGATTCAGATGTATTACTATTTCACAAGTGCCCAAACTAAATTTATTCCTAGGTCCTCCTTAAAATTCCATCTTTCTGATTCATTTTTATACAATAATGATACAGAGTCTTTTTTTTTTAACATAGAAAACAAGTTTTCCGTCAATCTTTAAAATGATTCAGAGAGTAAAAAATGAGCTCAGCTATACTTCACACAGAAACTCAAGTTTCAGGTGCCAAAAAAAAAAAATAGGATACTTCAAAATAGTAGAAAAGGAAGGAAAATCAAAAAAAAAAAAAAGAGATTTTTTGTGATTGGGATTGTGATCCCACAAAGGGATTGCTCAATGTTATTTTTATTGAATGATAAAATATTCATGAAGTTAGGTTAAGAATTTTTATTGTATATCAATGTACATCTAGACCTGCCAATCTACATAGGGATAACTATATTTTTTTCAATCTATTTTAAAGTAATTTCACAGTACTGCAATTCCATACTAATATCCAAATATAGCTTATGTATATATGCTGTACTAACAACTCATTTCAATTAGATTTTGTTCATAAGTAAGGCAAATACTTGTGAAAATCACTGTGAAAGACTGAGATTTACTCACCAGATGAGGAGAAAGTCACTGTCATATGTTCATAGTAATCAAACTGTGGAAGAGATTATTCATATCAGCAGTCTCTCACTTTGCCTCCCCTGTGATTCCACATCATCAAATGTTGAAAATAGAGCAAAAGATGTGCATGCGTGTTGGTAGGTAGGCAGAGTGGAGTAGAAAGTGTGCTTGGTCAAAGTTTTCTAAATGACATTTATTACACGTGTACTAAGGGCTAAGTGTACTCTCAACAGAAAAAAATAAGGATGGAATAGCAGTAATCTTTGCCTTAATTTTCTGTAAAAGAATATATGACTAATAGTTGTTTTCCTATTGAACAAAAAATGAAGACCTGCAAAGAAACATCTGAGAGAGATATTCCCTTCTTCGGAAATTTGTCTCTGAAAGATGGTTTTCATGTAACAATTATTATGTTCAGTTGGAGTTTCTTTTGTGGCAACTTTTAACTCTTCACTCCTATCATTTCTCTATGGACCTCTGAAAAGTATCTGGCTTCTTGTTCTCTATAATCCTCCTTTAGGCAGTGGAAAATTGAAATTCAACCTCTCTCTTTCCATCCTCTCCTCTGTTTTCGCATCTAAACAAACCCAGTTCCTTCAGCCTCTCTTGAATGTTATTAGCTCGTACCACACAACCATCCCTTTGACTGAACTCTCTCCCGTTTATCGTAATTTCTCTTACTGAAAACTGGGCAAAATATTACACCAAATAAAGGTTGATTGGCACTTCCACTGACCTGCTGGCTCTTCTTAATACAACCCAGCACTCAGTTAGTCTTTACAATATCACATTTAACTCACAGGGTGTTAATATGGTGATTTGATAGAATGTTTTGCCAGGCTAAAAAGGATAAAATGAAATAGGTGGCAGTCCAGTAGAAAATTGCTTTATTTATGACAGTTTCATAAAATTGCTTAACTCTGCTAAAGTTTATCTGAGAAAGGAGATGAAATCTTGGTTGCTTAGTTTCAAAGCAGGCAATTAATTTTATTATTGCACCACAAAACATTTCTTCATTCCTCATAGAATCACAGAATCACATACTTACTGAGGTTGCAAGGGACCTTTTGAGATCATCTAGTCTAATCATAGAATCACAGAATGCCTAAGGTTGGAAGGGACCTCTAGAGGTCATCTAGTCCAACCCCCTGCACACGCAGG
>JAUBNY010001046.1:325481-343905 GCA_032275445.1 Crypturellus soui
ATTGAATATTTTGTTCTAACTATCAAAAAAATTAAATGAAATTTAAATGAAAACTAAATGATAGGAAAAAAATCTCTTCTGAGAGAGTGGACACACAGGAGCATTGACCTCCCAATTGCCATGCTCATGCATGCTTGCAGTGACTTTCACTGTGTAGTTTGCCATAGGACATTCCTGAGCACTCTCTCTGATGGATGTGGGCTCTTCTCAAGTGGGAGGATGCACTTGGCTTGCTTCACCTTCTGTCTGGCAGCGCACCTGAGGCTTGCTGAGCCTTCACTATACATGGTCTGTCACGTCTGCCGGCTTAAGCAAAGCTGTACAAAAATGTTGCAGGCAATATATTTGTTGACCATCAGAGTTCAACTAAGGGAGCATAAATCTTCTTTAAACACTTGTTATCTTTGTTAGCTAACTCATCATCATTTAGACAGCTTAAGTTCATATACATGAAGGACACAACAGCTAATGCTGCCATGTGGACTTTGAAATGATCCATGAAGGAGAATATATTGCCACTGCTTAATAATCAGATACTGGAAGTGATTTACCTTTCAGCACTTTTTACATATATAAAACTTGAATGTTGACAGTTTAAAATGTTGTATTTATTTCCTCAGGGAGGATCAATTTAGATGCAGTATCTCTTTTGCTGAGTAGGCCTCCTTTACCTGCTTTTGCAGCTGGTTTGATCGAGGTCAAGTGAGGCATCTAAGGTCACACAATGAATGAATGACCCAGAGTGATGCTGAAATCAGGCCAGGACCTTTTCAGGTTCCCTGCTGTAACTACTGAAGCACAGTGTCTCCCTTGAATAATTCTGTGTGTTGATTCCTACTGAAAGTATGTTTCCCAGTGCCACAGGAAATGAAAGTTTACACTCAAACTGCTTCAAGAGCTAGCATAAAGTGGAAACAAAATACTTCTTCTAGTGTTGTATCAAAAACAATACTCTCATTCCTGTATTTCAGGATATCCCTAAGCCTTGAGAAAAGATGAGAAAGAACACAAGCCCACATTCAAATACACCCATCTTCACGCTAGAAGTCAAGAACCTAACTTTGTGGTTTTCAGACATTTTCCTCTTCCCTGAATCAGTTAAATTTACCAGTTGTATTTTAGGCTTTTCCATAGCTATAGCAGTTTGAGATACTTGAATCTTGCTAAGAAAATATATTGCTGTGTTTGTAACAGTTAGTGTATCCTAGCACACAGCCCACAACTAACCCTTTCAGTCATCAAAAATGGTAAGCCCAGTGTCACGTGCATAACACCATAAATTCTAACTGAATCTACATGGATTTTACCAGTAAAAGTTCATCTGCAGTCATGTATGATGACTCAAATACCTGCTACGCAGAAGGTTTTGTGTAAATAACATGCAGGTACATCCCAAAGACTAGTCTCTGTATAGGCTCCTGGAGTAAAAGGTGCACAAAACAAAGGAGATGATAAAGCTCACTGAATAAAATAGTAGGACTGATATGTCCCATTTCTGTATTGAGTCAGCTTTAAAATTCTCTATTTTTTTATGTGTAGTAAGAAGGGAGAAAATGAAACTGAAAATTAAAATTCAATTAAAAATCTATTTTAGATATTAGGACATTTTCAAAGCCCAGCTCCTAGCTTTACAGATGAAGTTTCTCTGTTACTGTGTACAAAGACCCCAGATGCTTGACTGGAGCTATTAATGATAGCAGTGTTTTCCTTCTGCTTGGGAGGGAGGTGGGGGGCAGGTAGGGTGAGAGGGAGAGGACCATAAGGAGTTTAAAAAGGCTATCTACCAGGCGTACTTAAAGGTTGTACTCAGCCTGGGGCACGTTGCCTACCCACTTCTCATTCCCATCAATGATTTCTGTTTGATTTTTCTGCATGTGTCTTGCTTAACTAAATATTCTGAGAGTCTAACAAGATTCACAGCTAACAAAAGCTTTTTGATATCTACTCTAAGCTTTAGTATCTGTATGTGGGTCTTTGACACTTGGATTGGGCTGAAACCGGCAATTGGCAGGAGAGAAGGACATTTCTGTGTCATTTATAACAATAATGTCAATTAATTACAACCCCAAAGACCGCGGTGGATATAGTTTTCCTCCCCAGTAACAAGTAGCTACCTCAGAGAAGAATACTAGGTCTGTTCTGTACTAGTAACACTGTGCAGTAGTTTTATAACAAGGGAAATAAAACATATACTTATGCATGGCTAAAAGGACAGGGCAATTCTGAGGAGTTAGGGTGGAATTCACTTGGAATTAGGCCAGAACACAGAGGCCAGCTTCTTATCCTTGGATAAGTGTGAAGTGCAGATTTCTGTGATCACAGATCATCAAGGCTACAGCTTTGTGGCCAGTGGAAAGGCAGAGGGGGCTTACAGTACAAACCTGACACTGAAGAAAACATTACAAGGAAGTGATCTGGGACCCCTCAAAAGAATTAAAGTATTTCTGTAGGTTTCCTTAGGAGCTAGAGCACAGTGAATGAGCAACCCTGTTCTTTAAATACCCTCTTTTATCCTTGGACATCCCTTGGTGCTCAAGTCAACTTCTTTTTAGCTATGAGATCTGATGGGATTACAGCCTAAGTAGTATGGCCATGCTCTTATGCCCTATAATTCAATCTGCTCCAGAAAACCTCCATTTACTGAGTGATGAATGATGGAATTGTTTAGCTTCTTCTTTTAGCTTTCAGCAGACAAAACACAGCTTGGTATGCGCTGTTTCAAATCTTCTCTTTTATTTTCCCATGGGGATTTGTTCTTAAAAAAAAAAAAAAAGAAAAAAAAATCAGACCTGACTGGAAAGTACAGTAGTCAATTCAGACAGTTTCAAGTTGCCTGGAGCTATTGACTGATATATGCAAAACCTTGCCATTATGTTTTCAAAGCAGTGACAAATAGAATTAGGTGTGTGATTCCTTTGATGATACTTTGAAAATTTTTTGAAATTACCTTCCATTATTGTTTGAGTTTGATCCTTCTCTCTCAGAAACCAGTGGGATTTCTGCCACTGACTTCAGGGGAAGAAGGCTTGGGTTGTTTTCAGCACAGATTTTAAAACAAAGGCTTGGAATTGGCAGGAACAAAACACTCTGCCATGAATTGAGAGAACATGTTGCCAGATGGAAGCTTTTCAGGCTTATGCAAACAAATTTGGTTTATTCGATATAAATATTTGAAGGCAAGGCAAAGAAGGGGATAATTCTCACTTAGCGAAGGGTCAGATTTGAGTCTTTTCAATTTTAACTTGGTTCCAGCAGAGAAAGAATCTCTACCAACATTGTGAAATTATTGCTCTATAAACCATCTGAGCCTGGCTTTCAGTGACAGTTTTTACTATTATACAGATACTTCAGGGTGAGTGAAGAAAAATGAGACTATTAAGGAAGGAAGGGGTTCATACCCTTATTTCAGAAACTGGATTTAGGAGCAATGTGGAAAATCTCATTTGAGGAGCATCACTCTCTGTATAGCCAAGCAGAGAAGGATACACCTCTAAAGGGCATTTCAGAGCACTCGACTTAGAGGCTTGAAGGTAGATGTACTATGTAGAAGTACTATATAAACATATATATAAGTATATATAATATATACTACATATAAGTAGCTCCAGAACTTGCAAGTGTAATCTATAAAATATAACCAGCCATTGAGATCAATTCAGCTTGTAAAAATCAAGAGCAGAACAAGCAGATCAGAACCAATTTATTTCCACGAGAATTGTTTTGTTTTGTTTCGTGTGCCACTAGGACACATGAAACATTCAGAAATTCACTAACACTCAGAAAACAAAACAAAACAAAACAAAAAAAAAACAGAAGGACAGAAGGTGAACATATTACAGCATTACAGTAAGTAGAAGGAGAATGCTTTTCTTCTTAACGGTTTTTCTTCTTAAAAAGTAACTTTGGATCTACTTAGAAGAATGACTTGTGCTGCACTGATCAATAAAGAATATTGCTGTATTCAAAAACTTTTAATTTTTCTGCCTGTTGAAAGAAAAAGCTAAATGAGAGGAGGTATGCATACAGGTCAGAGTAACAGAGAGTTTTAAGAATTACTGATACATTCCTTTGCTCAACTACCGTCTAGCATAATAGAAGTAAAAAGGACACCTGCCCTGAATTCTCTTTGCACACAATTTCCTTCCGCCTGTGGTGAGAGGTGTGCTTTTGGAATGGCAGAAGGATGCCTTTTTTTAGCAAATAACGAAATCCACATTCCAGTCAAACGTGATCAGCCCAGCGAGTGCAAAAGGATATTTTTATTCATGTCCATGTTTGCCTTCAGAGAGCCACTGCATATTACTAAGCCTGTTGGCACTTTGCCACCTCTATTTTAAGCTGTTCAAAAATCTGAAGACTGGAGAAATATCAGTCTTTGTTTTTTAAGGGGAAAAAAATATTTAAACAAGCAAACATTTTAAATAACTAGAAAATGTATGTGTACTTAGATGGACATGCTTATTTTAGACAAACAAAACTGTCCACATTTTTGAATTAACCTCTTGTCCCTTATATCCCATTCTTATGGATTTGCTTGACCTCATGGGAAAGAAAATCGAATCAACTGTGAACTGCCCAAAGAGATTTGCCTGAACTCATGGAGCAGCAAATTTTACATTTACATTATTTACTCAAGAAAAGTTACACTTGCCACACCTTCTATTCTCAAAGGTCGCATGGAATTATTTAGACTGCCTAACAAAAAATAAGGGTGGGCCGCGAACTTGAATTAATTACATGTATACGATTCCTGGAGCATAGAGCAAGGGAGAAGAGAATAAATGAATAGCTGAAAAGATCAAAGGAGTGAAACGAGAAAGTGGGAATAAAAACTTTCAAGTTCTTATGGAGGAGTTTCACTTCAGATGGATCTTTCCCTCAGCTTACTTTAGGAACTCACATATGGCATATGCTACAGATGGATAGGAGATGATACACGTACAGCTGTAAGGTTTTGGCACATTTGGTCCTGGCCAATGCTGCCAGCTGGCCAGCAGCAAGCAGGTTTTCAGGATGATTTGATTTTTCACAGCTGTTGTAAAAAGCAAGAGGTCAAGGGAGGTTAGTAGATTTTGGGGAGGGGGACATAGATGACTGATCCTTGCTTACAGCACAGAGATGGAGTTCAACCCTGAAAACAGCAACAATCCAGGCAGCAACTTTCTTCATGTGCAAACCTTTCATTTACATGATGTGTTAATGTGAGGGTGAGGTCTGGATAAAGCTAGGTGACTCCATGGAATTAGTTATCAACACAAGTTGTGAACACTATACAAAATGAGTGATCTTTGTCTCATGCCCAAGGAACATATGATGTAGTTTGCAGTACTCTTTTGTGAACCACAGACATCTTTTGTCGACTGTAATGCAAGGGAAAACTTGCCCTGAGTAGCACAACTTCATGTGTCAACAAGAAAACCAGCCTGAGGAAATCTGCCTCTTCCAGACAGTTTGGTTTTTAAAAGAAAAGCAAATAACAAGTATCCTCTGCATACTTTGTTTAAGTATGATTTGAATAATAATTTGCTGTTATTTTCTCCCGGCAACTTTTAGGTAAAATGCCACGTCAATTGCGGTATATAGGCCAAAAATCCCTCTCATGTGTTTTAATAGGATTTTTAACTAAACAGAAAAAAAAGAAAAAATTCATAATAATCAGTTTTAATGAAATTTAGCCTTTCATTTCCTAGCTGCAGATTTTTGAAAATGCACAATTCTATTAATTCATTTTTATGTCATGCCATTTGAACAGAACTTCATATAATAATCTTAATCTTCACTTCATTCAAGATAGTGAGAAAAAAAGATGGAGTCTGAGGAACCTCAGGTGACAAGGGCTGAATGATACAACATGAGTTGCATCATGAATGGCTGGAGAATCCTCCATCAGGGACTCAAACATTCATATTCAAAATGGTATTAAAGCTAGAATATGTATCTTAAAATGCAACACATGTTGTGATGCAACACAGAAGCCTAAAACAAGGATTCAGAAAGACCAACGGGATAAACAGGGATGTACTGGTGGTAGCAATGGTAAAGAATGGAATAGTCTGCTGCTCTGCCATACACCTCTTTGTTACCTTAGACGTTAACCATCACCAGTTTGGAGTTCATGGGCACAACCCTTCTGGTGGTCCCAAAGGCCAGGGAGTTTGTTTCCTTGTTTGTATTTTTCTGGAAAAAAAAGCAGCTGCAAGTAGTGTACCCCTTTTGCCCCTTCAGGGTCAATATTTAAGACATGCACATTAGTGCCATTTTAATGCAGACCTCCAAGCTTTCAAGGAAAAATCTCTGTCACAGCACATTCAAAATGTCTTTTTTTTTTTTCCTGTTAGATGAAGTGTTCAGGGTCCCAAACAAGCAGAAGATGACAGGGGAGGCTTTGAAATTTGGAAAGCCAGAAACTCACACTAAGTTGCTGTAACACCAGATTTTTTTTTAATTTATTCAATAAATAAATAAATTCTTCACAGTGTGTAACTATATCTACTAGAAAAGGACTGAATCTTCTTCAAAATGGTCTCTACTAGGAAGGGACTGGTTTTGAAACTTTTTTCTTTCCAAATCAGATAAAGAGTTATCTAGAAACTGCTCCCTTTCATTCCTGGTTTCCTCCTCACTCTAAGTTTTTAATAGAACAGTGTAGACGATATGAAAACCATTTCTTTTCCTGGCTATATCTTAAGCAGACTGAAGGTTTCAGTGAGGTCCGCAGGTCTTTTAATACTGTGGAGCAGGGAATTTATCCCTGAAGTACCTTCACCATGGTGTTGCGTACCGTAAGAGCTACACTCTTAGACTATGTCCTTGCTACTAAATAAAATATAGGACCAAGTCATAGGTTTGCCCACTAGCCAAGAAACACTTGTAAAGTCTGATTGAAATACCATCCTCAATGCAGCTTAGGTTCATGTCAACCAAACTCTTCCAGACAATGCCAGGACAAAATTCAGAGTATGAAACATCCTGGAGTTTCCAATAGGCAGTATGGAGATGTAGCCATGCTGTACTGCAAAGAGATAAAGCACATATGCATATAATCCTTGACCACTTGGTCTCAGAGCCAGAAAACAGTGTCTGGACTTTTTTGTATTCTAGTATAGATTAATCCTTGGAAAATGACCTGTACTGGTAGCTGGCAGTCTCACACAGAAAAGGTGCAGAGTATGTTCCAGTGTCCCTGGTCAATCAGAACACAAAGAAAGTGCAGCTGCAGCATGTATATGACTCAGAAAGCTTCATTAGTCAGCAGTGGTGGGGAATTAACCACCCACAACTTAATTTTTTTTTAGCATGCATATTGCTGGTGGTGCCTGTGTTTTGTATTTGCATAAGGATAACCCCTTGCAATCTATATCTATTCAAGATTACTTGCAATCTCTTCTTCTTATCCCTTTTCTAAAGTGAGAAAACACTTTGGTCCTCTGAGGATATCAACGAATCACAGAAACTATTTATTGCTCTGTGCACATAAGGCACTTGTGCACAGTTCTTTTGGAATAAAAGGATAATAAACAATCCCTCTGTCCTTGTGAGGGAAGAAAAAGGGTTCTTGATAAATACCATTAAATAATGTCAAAATCTGACTGCCTTTAAAATAAAATATTTGGAAAAGGCTGACCTGATTCAAATATCTTCTGTATGGGGAATCTCTTGAGGCTGCATGAGATATTATTTCTCCACGAATTGTGAAGGGATTGACTTTTCTATTCTAGAATGAATCTTTGATGGCTTGTGCCATCAGAGAAAAAAAATGTTGCTGATGCATTAACATGGCACTGACCCAGCTGGTTGGCATTGCATTGTCACTCCAAAATTCCATTAATAGGGTGCCTGAGGACATGAACTCAGTTTGGCTTTATAGCTTTATGTGTTTCAATTAAAAATGCATTTATTTAATTAATGCAGACGTTAGAGAGATCAGTGTTTTAGAAAAGGAAGAGTGAATTTGATAGACTATCTTTATCCCCTTTTTTCAAGACATCTGGGAAATAGTGCTTTTTTTACATGTGTAAGATAGAGGAAAGTGAGGAACTGAAATCTTGCAAATGTTTAGAGAGGAGGCATAGAGGAAGATGTCTTGTCTTGCTGAACTCAAAATAATTTTATCTGGAAGTTGATAGAGCTGAATTTATTTACAGCTCATAAGACAGTGCTAATTTAAGTACTTTAAGCAATTTGAAGGTGTTAGAAGCAAAAGTGTGTTTTGGCCACAATGAAAGAAGTGTTTTTTGGCATCATTTCAAGTGTAAAGTCAATATTTTATATAATACAATATAAAATTGTACAAAATCTAACCTCAATTACACCTGTGCAATTTCTTCTCTCATTAAAAGAAGAATGTTAATGGATGGGGGAAGAATATAGATAAAGAAAATGTCATGGGAAGGCATCATGGGAATTATTCTAATTTTAATAAACTGTTCTATTACCCTGACCAATTTAATTCACTGTAAAGAACATTTACCCTGCACAAGAGTGTAAATGCAGCCTTAGTTACAAAAAAAAAAAAAAAGATTCAGTCTTTGAGCACATTTCCCTGTTCATAACACCCAGAGGAGCTCTTGAAGAAGATGCTACTTCTGCTCTGTTTTTCTAGTCCAAATTTGCTGATGCAGAATCAGAGCAGAGTTCATTTTAAATAATTAGCTGTCGTGTGGATTGTGGTCACAAATGGATACATCTTTCCTAAGACACTCTGGATGGTATCCCTTCTTATCAACTTAATGTAAACAAAGCCTTAGTTACCCACAGACACACCACATAGATCTTATCTAGGATGGGAATATCAATACTGATTCTTAGGTAGCTATCAGCTAGCTGGCAGCTGTGATTTTTTATATCTAGTACATCTGTTAAATACCATATTCCAAGGCTAGATCTAGGGATTTTGGCACCTTGCTCTGGTTGGACAAGTTCTTTGACATGTTTTATCCTTGATGTGAGACCAAACAATGAATAGCTTAAATTGTATTTGCACTTTGTGTTGTCTAGATTATTTATTTACTTTGAATAGTTATGCAAATGGGACAATTCTCTAATCTGGTGAAAAGAATGGAGTTTTTATACCTATCACAGAATAATAATGTGTCAGAGTGGACACATAAGCATCACTTTTTGAGTTGCTGTCACAAAGCTTAACCTTGCTTACTGTAAAGGAAAGCTGGTAGTCTGTGAAGAAGAGGTGGGGGTCTGTTAAGAGAGATTTGAAATCTTAAGAACTTAACAGGCATATAGAGTCTTTAAGATATCATGTTGCAGCAAATGAAGTTTTCATACTTTACGGTTTTCCTGACTTAAAGCAGTAAAGCAACAGAACAAATCAGACTGTGGTTACTCAATCATTTTAATTCTGCATATATCACTCACTTGAATCATATCCAAAGCAACCCTAACACCAAAGAGGTGATTCTTCTTCTCATCAGCTTTCGCCTCTCCAACTTTTGGCAGCTCTGGAATATGCGATATACTGTGGCTCAGAAAACGAACTGATGCTGCTAAACTACTCCTGGGGAGGTGGTGTTGGGGAGGCGCACAAATTCATTCTCTGAGAAGATAGTCCTCAACAAGTTTCATTATGTTGCACCACAGATGCTAGTTCTGGCAGAAGAAAGAAAATAGGAACAAGTATTGATGACCATAGAGAAGGCAGAATGATCCTCTTTGGCAGCAACTTTTTTTTTTTTTTTCCCAGATAAAAAAACCCAGATAACCATAGCCAAAATGTTTTTAAGCAATAGCCAAAAGAGTGCCTATTTCTGGAGGGTAATGAAATCTTACAATCTTATTGTAACTAATACTATTTTTTTTAATGTGAGTCTTCACTGGAAAAGTTAAATAGGACCTCAAATGTTAATATGTTGGCAGTCAGCAGTTCCTAGGACATACTCTTAGCTGTGGTTCTAAATGTAGTTATAATGCATCTGATCTTGAATGTGCATTTAGTGAACTTTCTTATCTACTAGGTAACATGCTCACTTCTCCAGTCTTCAGTATACTTTGAGATGTAGGGATTTCTTTTTATTTTTTTAATGCAGAGGATAAATCCTTGAAAGGAGTGAATAGCACATTAAAGACTTAGTTGCATGCTCTCTTTTCCATGCCCCCCACGGGTGGAGGCCCACCTGCCATGGGCAGCCTCTCCAGTAAGGAGAGTGAGTGAGCACCTGACAAGCCTCAGTCATGGTGAGACCAAAGACTTTGCGCATTTGGGCACATCCCAAAGGCCAGCCTCCCAGTAGCAGTTTGGTAACATTGCAAATATCTCCTCCGCAGCTTGAGCTCCAAAACCAAAGCTGGAGCTAACAGTTGGAGAATCCTAACTTTTCTCTTAATCAGAAGTGCTACTTGATGATGAGCTGATTACAGACAAAAAAAAATCTGGTGCTTCAGGACAGACGCTAAACCATGGTTGCCTTTGAGGAGACTGCAGCTGGCTTGGAGTTATTCATGAAGGGCAAAGTTAGCTATAGTATCTAAATACTTTTACAAATTTCTTCGCTATCTGTAGTTCAGTCATCAAAATTCAACAAACTCCCAAATTGGTCAACTCAGATATTTTGCCCAAGTCATTGCTGCTATAAACACAAAACGTTCCAAAAAAAAAAAAAGAGTGGAGAGAGCTCATCAGCCCAGGACATGTCACATTTTCTTCAATTCATATTCTTTGCTCAAAAATATGCATCTCATGAAATCTATGTGCTAAAGCTTATAGATCTTTCTGCTTACATTTCCTTCTCTTCCAGGTTTTGAGGGGATCATATGGCACACAGCTTTTATCTTTTTAAATTATAGTTCTTTTTTATTTATAATGACTTCTACTTGAAAAGCTGTTAATAGTAATAAAACACATCTTTTTGAGAATACAATTCCATTATTTAATCATACCTAGAGGCAGCAGAGACACACGGAAATAATTGTCTTTTCATCATTCAAGCATGAAATGCCCAACATTGTTTGAAACCTAATTCTAACAAACTTTTAATATTCTAGTTCAGAAATCCCTTGACCATGGACAAGTACAATCTCATTTCTCAGTCCTTTAAAACAGCTTGATGAAGTATCCCAGAAGGCATAAGTTGTGTCTGCTTCTCTAAATTCTTTTTTGTTTTTTTCATGTCTGCAAGGTTTCATGATTTCCATCCATTTACCAAATCACAATTCCATTAATATTCTCACATCTCAGCATGATGTTCTTCAATATAATTTATTCTGAAAATTCCTTTTTTAATTTGTGCAAATCACATATAAAGAAAGCAGAATATTAAAATCAATGCCTCCAGAGCTAATGTAGTTAAACAAGCATGGCAAGACTGTGCTATGATAATGGAAATTTTTTGGCATGAATTGCCGTCTCAGACTAATGCCAGTTTTTCTACAGAGCTACACTTGTAGAACCCTTTTCTCCTACTTTTCCAGATCATAATCAAAGCTTTATTACATACCACAAAATCACAAGACACAAGCGTTTGGAAGTAAACTAAGCTGGTTAGTGTTAACATTATATTTCATAATTTAAAGGCCTTGTAGTGAAAGCAGACCCTGATATGATGCTACTAGAGAATCAGATGTCTCATTTGGACTCCATAAGCACAAGAGAATAGAATATCAGCACATCACCGCTCTTATGTATTGGAGATTAATATTTAGTACAGGTGGCCCCTGAGTAGTATACTTAGATTCCAATTCAAAACTAAAGAGTACAGCTCTATTTTTTAGATAAAATGAAACAATTCTGCTTCTAGGAAATGACAATCTGGGCAAAAACATGTCAGAGTTTCATGGTCATTGATTACGACAGCTGTAGACTCTGAAGGGGAATGTAGCATTGAGTACAAATGGGGAAAAGAAAATGAAGAATTCTTCGAAGTGTGATATGATAGCAATATACATATTGAATGTATCCTTCAATTATCATTTCATATGAATAAAAAAAAGTCTCACTGTGTTTTTCATAAATTTTATAATAATACACAGAAGATGCAACTTTGCATGTGCAAACTTGAATAGTTTAAGATGTTTGTACTATGCTCCTTTAATTATATCTGCATGCTGCTTTGCAAAACAAATGAGACTTTTGTAAATACTATACTTTAAGTGCATTTCTTTCCATAGGTGATAACACCTAAAAAAAATTTCAAATACATCAAAAAATGTTATTGAATAATAAGAGTTAAAAAAAAACCTTTGAAATATAGGCTGTACCCAATGTTTTTTATAGCTTTCCAAGTTAAATCCAAAAAAAAAGTTGAAAACTCTGATCACAGATAGAAATAGAAATGCACTTCAAGTTACAGTGTGGGGGATACTCCTCCTTTGCACAATCCCAGTGAAGTAACTGGGCCATTTCATGTTGCAATGGAAAAGATCAGGGCCTAAAATAGTGCAGGTGGAATAAGAAATTTAAAATGATTTCTAACTTCCATAAATACATGCATCGTACTTACATCAATCAAGAAAACAGGTCACCGACTGCAAAAAAAAAAAAGGAAAAAAATAAAAGGATGCTGGAGAACTGAGAATAAGTAGCTATTACAGCAGAGTAGTTAGATAAGAATAACATAGAAATAATCAAGAGAAAATAATTTATAGTGAATATTTTAAGGGAAATGGGAAGGATTTATTTAATGCAAGTGCTACCAAAAATAGTGTCAGAGCTTCAATCTCAAGTGTGGTGCAGTGCAGCAAACAAGCACAGGACCAGATCTTTCATCAAAGATAGGTCTCTAAAAGCCAACAGAGGTGAGGGCACCAAACAGCTTGTCAAAAGTGCTGCTACTTTTTTATAAGATAAACATAGCAAAAGTGTAAGAGAGAAATTTACTATTTTCATATGCTTGAAGATACTGTTTTCATAGAAATAAACTTATCTGGCTAGCCAGATAGGAACTAATTAACACATAGGGACTGCTAATCTCCATATAGTCTAAATTTCAAGTTTTAAATTTGAATTGTCTAAAGAAATATTTCAATTTCTTTATGGAACCTATTTTCTGATTCTGCCTATTTTTATATCAGTCATGTACCCCTCTTAACAATTTTGTGTTTTTAGCAAAAGAAAATAAAAAATGTAAGTATACAGTATGTACAGAAATGTATTTTTCAAAAATGCAAATGGTGTTTCCATCTAGTAAGGTACTACACAGGATAGAGAATAGCTAAACCTCTATCTTCTGTCCTTTTGGTATCCTATCATCTGCTTTGCTGAATCCACAGTGAAACCATAATAAAAAGACTCAGTGAGCAGATTTTAAATTAACTGACAATTTGAACTTTGAATGATCATCGTTTTGTGAGTGTTTGGGGAATATGACTGCTGAATTTAAAGATGGATAAAGACAAAAACTCTTCGCCTCTGACAAACTATTCTCCTAAAGAAATTGAATTGTGTTTTCTTTTTTTTTCCCCTCAGCAGAGAAATGATACTTAATCCATCGAGATGTAAAAACTCTATAAAAGAGACTCTTTACAGGAGCACTTAGGTCGCCAGGTTAAAGAAAGCAAATGGTATTCCTAATGGAAGATAAACGGTTGCCCTGTGGGGTTTTATCTGTCATACTAATCTCAAAAAGCGTCTCATGTAAAAGCAAAGTTAAAAAGACTGTTAAAGCAAGCTTCACCACTGCAGTAAACTAATACATGTGGCTTACCGCCTCTGCCCTACACATGTGAAATGTTTAAAATGTTTGGCAGGAAGCTTTTTCCCACATTTGGGTAGGCTTACTCAGTGAACCCAATGTGAGATAATCCAAAACAATTCAGGTTCAGCAAAGGTTGGGAAAATATTATAGCGGACATAAAGCTTTGATGGAAAGCTTCTTTGATCTTGAGATTATAAAATACACAATTTCTAATCTGACAAATTTTTAACTGCAAAGCAGAATATCTAAACATTCCTCTTTTGTCATAACAGTTTAATCCCTTAAGAATGTGATTTAAGCCATTGGAGAGCAAAGGTTACCACAAGATTTGTATGAAAGAGGAAACCTGCCTCAGACACCTAGATAGAAAAATGTGAAGGCCATTAAATTATATAACTAAATACTGTCTGTAGATTGGCACTGCCAGGTCACTCTCAGTTCAAGCTATGTCAAATATCCATTGTTCTCAAACACATTTTTTCAGTAAATGAATACTGAAGTGGTTGTGATTATTTTTAAGTTTGGACTTCAGTTTAAAATTACACATTTTGGGCACAAGGGAAATAGAACAGATATAATAGAAGTCTAGATCCAACAAGCTGGGTATTGTTTGTTTGTTTTGTTTTAATATATAAATTGATCTAACAAAAAGTATTGCCTCTCTCTACAAATCTTACTTATACCTGTAAATCCTAAGAACTGCAACTCTACTGCTAGTATATAAAAAAAAATGAAAGCCTTCATAAAATACATTGCTTACCTGTTAGACACAATAGTTCTTGTAAGGAAACATGATCAGTGAAAACAAATACAGAGCTATTTTATCAATTATTCACACAAAATAATTAAATATAAGTCATATGTATACATCCAAGAAGTCAGAATTCATAATATATGGCATACACTTTTCAGTGAAGATAAACAATATTTTTAAAAGTATTAATTTCAATAGTAGATCTTTTAGAGCACTAAAAAGAGTCAGTTGGATCTGACCTCACTTTTCATATTAAAAAAAATCAGTATCCTTTTTTTCCCCTTAAGTTTCAAGCAAAGTTCTTTCTTTTTATTTAAGAAGACAACAAGTAGAAATTTAATTCTATGGTTACTTGGTCTCCATGGATCCTGCACACTGGTGCTTTCTACTAATGTTTACAATTAAATATCTTTACTCAAAAACATTCTCAATTTTCGGTTTTTCAAACAATCTTTTCCTACCCTATAATCATGCTTGATAAAGAAAAAAGTCCAGGAGTCCTATTTAAAAGGCAAGATTTCCAATAATTACAAGAATAAGGATTTTACAACCAATATACAAAAGCATATAAATACAAATGATTATCACAGGGAATGTCAATTTTGAAAGCATAGGCCAGTACAACATTGTTCTAGAAAGACAAATAAAACATTGGTCTTGGTGGTAGTTTTTTTCAAAAATAAGCAGCATTGGAATATGTAGTTTTCCCATTCAGTGGAAAAAGTAGGATTCGTAAGCCTGAAAAGTCAAGTGCAGATGAATCTCACTTTAGAAGTCATAATGCCAGAAACAGCAGAAATATCAGTTGCTGTTGCAAAGTTTCATCTCTTCTTCCTTAACACTACATCAAAGGAACAAATCTTTTTTGTAAAAGTGAGTGCCTATATCTTTCTTAATTGCACCAAGATTTTCATAAATTTTGGTCCACTCTTCCATTAAATGTGCTGAAAACTACCTAAAAGACTCTAAACTTCCTACTGAGAGCAATTTGGACAGACAGAGAGGCAGGTAATGTAACTGTAAAAACCTTCTTCCTTTTGGAAACCAAGCTTACAAGCTTGTGAACCAAGCTTCAATTAGAAATAGCATTACAGAAAATCAGGATGAAGATCAAAGAAGACCTTCCTGTACGGCTCCCGGGGGTTGCAGGCTCCCTGATATTTCTGGAATCACAGCAGCCCTTCTCCACACACGACACAAAATCATTTCTCTGGCCCAGCGCAGGAAGATTAGCAGCGGAGTGTCCCTTGGGTTCCCTACAGGGTAAGCTGTGGCTTGGCCTGGCTCCTTCCTTTCCTCTGTGGGAACAGACTCTGTCAAGGGATTATCATTTATTCACCAAATAATTTCCCTTGGGTTCTCTCTGTTTCCTGGCAGAGTACAGTCTGGACAATTAAACATCACAGACTTAAATATAAATCTAGTATAGTGTTATAACAGATACAATTCATTTTGGAGGGCAGCGCATTGACCATTAAATCCTCCCTTACCATCCTCTGTGTCTCTGAAATGGTATCCATAACTCAAGATTACATGATCTTCTCAGGCAGAACAATTTCAGATGTACATCTGTATGCTGATATAACACAGTAAAAAGCCCCATAACATTAAAAAAATGCTTTCAATGCATTTCCTTCACTAAAACTTATCTATAGTTGAATTAAATTGACAGAATGAATGCATTTTTCTAAAAATTAGAATACATTTGTCACATAATATATGCATTACGTTTACAATGAACTTCATTTTAGCCCCCAAATTATTTGTGGTCATTCATAAAGCATTTACATAGTGCTTGCATTAAATAAGTTATTATTCCTATGTATCGAAATCAAAGAAAAGACACTCGGGAAAAACTATTAGAGATAAACAGGGAGCTAAGAGAATCTTAAGCTGAAAGAAGCTCCACAAGCCCATGTGACTGACCCAGAAACAATTCGGTTGTTGCCAGTACAGCTGTCTTTGAAGTCAGCCAAACAACCATACTTTCCTGCCAAAAACAAATCTTTGCTGTTTGGCATCAGGGTATTGCAAGTAGTTTGTCACTAATTCAGGGCACTTGTTACATTACTTTTTAAAATGATTCTTCATAAATTTTCAGTTCCCTAAATTACCTGTTTAACATAGTGGCTTGAATAGTTATTACTTCCCAAGCATAAACCTTTACACGCTGAATCTTCCTTCAAAATTGCCTTTTTCTGCAGTGTCTCTTCTACTTCCACTTACATGGATCTGTTTCATTGTCCAGCTTTTTTCTTTGCTCACAAGTTAAAACAAGACAATAGTAACAAAGAGACTTATTTGTTAAATTCTGTCTTGTTTGCAATCTCACAGCTTTTTGAAAGCTTCATTAACATCCCATCCTTCTTACTTTTTCTTGATAGCATCAGATTGATTTTGGCTAAAATTCTGCTAAATATTTCAAGGGCAGAAAATTGTCTTTCACACAATATTTCTTTTTACTCTAAACTCAGACTATTATTCCTCTGAGAACTCATCTGAAAACTTTTCTTCTTCCTGAGGTTCATAATTATCCCTTCACACCAAAACTTTCTTGCTTGCTGATCTGTGTAACACAATTTGTAAATCAGGACCATCTTTAATTTTACTATACTACACTTGGAATTTTTTTTTTGCCTTACTTTCCTTACAGTTTTCCATTTTTTTTACTTATAATTTTCCTGATTTGTTATGTCACTTAGCTATCGACTTTTGAAACCAGACTAATTTATACCATCAAGTGAAAATAAACTCCACATTCCTTTCAAGACCTATAACTTTACAATACTACGAATAATCTTCTTAGCTGTTGCATTCTCTAAGAAATTTCTCCTTTTCTGCCTCATTCCAGCTCATTTTGTTCATGCCCTTCTTACCCAGTCCACCAGTTTTATACCCTTAGGATAGGACTAACTTCAGCAAGTTTTAGCAACCTCATTTGGGCAGATTTTTCACACCAAAATATCTTAAATTTGTAGCAGCAGACAAGATATTTGCAGAGATGTCAGAGAAAGGACAAAGAATCTCTGAGAGATCTGTGCCAGAGGGAATTTCTTGGTGCCTCTAAAATGGCACTGCAAATCTATGGTTAGGCACCTATGGTTAGGCACCTATGATTATTCCTTATGCAGCCAGCCTAGATTTGTTGTCTCTGTAGTTCAGAGCAAGTGTGTAAAACAAAATATAGAATAAATACTTAATATAAGTGGGATGACTTAACAACCAGATGTTCATATTTCTTCTCCTTCACTAGAGAGGAATCTATGCGGGTTAACTGGGGAGAGAATCTTCTCTTCAGTAATCCTTCCTTATAACTATGGGGACTGTGGGTATTATTTTGCTCTTTGTGATTCCTCTATGCTTGGAAGCATCTCCAATTATTATCATATCCCTTTCTTTTTAAATTGTTCTTATTACTAAGACAAAACTCACAGAGGCAAGACCTGGCTTCAGTAATAATCACAGCATGTATCTTCCTGTATTTCCTCGTTTGAAGGCTGCTAGAAATAAGAATGAACTGACTTTAGTCCTGGAAATTCTGTTCTGTTTTCATTGAACAGAGATGAGAGACTTCTAGAAAAGAGTCAGCAAAAAGAAAGGCATCTAAGATGGCTTAAACAATGCAAATCATATCCACATTCCCTAATTCCTGTCAGCCTACCAATTCACTCTTGGTAGGCTGACAGGAAACTCTACAGAGGCTGTGCTGAATTATCACTCTGTTTTTTAAGGCTGACTTTCAATCATTTGAAAGACTAATATTGCAGACCCTTGACTACTCTCATGCAGAAAGAATCAATAGTATAAAAATCTGAGGATCACCCTTTCCTATTGACTTCAAATGGAAACTGAGGATACTGCATCTCCAGTCCTGAGTACCTTCCAGGACCAGGACACAATTAGCAGAGGAGAAAACAAAACAAAACAAAAGCTATAGGGTAGCTGTCTGGAGACAATGGTTTGGACAATAGTCTGCTAGAAAACTTATGCTTTACACTAGATACTACTTCTGTGCAGGCCACATCTT